>OZ024913.1:35963941-36030089 GCA_964017125.1 Flabesymbios commensalis
ACTCACCGACCTCACCCAGCTGACTCTACTCACTCAACTCACCCAACTTACCCAACTCAATTAACTGACCCAACTCACCCAATCACCCACTCACTCAACTCACTCCACTCACCAAGCTTACTCAAATCACCTAACTCACCCAACCACTCACTCAACTCACCCAACCACCCACTCATCCAACTCACTCAACTCACCCAACTCACTCAACTCACCAAGTCTGGTGATATTGCCTAATAGCTATTGCCTAAAATACATCTCTAGTTCGTCCATCCATTCATTTAATTTGTACGTCCATCTACATGTATCCATTCATCGATTCACCCATTCATTGATTCATCCATTCATATACTCCCTTACTCACCTCACTCACCTCACTCAACCACCCAACTCACTCAACTCACGCACCTCATTCAACCACCCAACTCACTCAACTCACCCAACTCACCCAAATCACTCAACTCATTCACCTCACTCAACTCACTCAACCACCCAACTCACTCAACTCACCCAACTCATCCAACTCACTCAACTCACCCAACTCACTCAACTTAACCAACTCACTCAACTCACACAACGAAACCAACTCACTCACCTCGTTCACCCACCTCACTCACCTCACTTAACTCACTCAACCACCGAGCTCACTCAACTCACTCAACTCCCCCAACTCACTCAACTCACCCAACTCACTCAACTCACCCAACTCACTCAACTCACCCAACTCACCGAACTCACTCAACTCACCCAACTCACTCAACTCACCCAACTCAGTCAACTCACCCAACTCACTCAACTCACACAACGAAACAAGCTCATTCACCCACCTCACTCACCTCACTCACCTCACTCAACCACCCAACTCACCCAACTCACCCAACTCACTCGACTCACCCAACTCACTCAACTCACTCAACTCACCCAACTCACTTAACTCACCCAACTCACACAACGAAACCAACTCACCCAACTCACTCAACTCACCCAACTCTCTCAACTCACCCAACTCACTCAACTCAGCCAACTCACCCAACTCACTCAACTCATCCAACTCGCTCAACTCACCCAACTCACCCAACTCTCTCAACTCACCCAACTCACCCAACTCACTCAACTCACCCAACTCAGCGAACTCAACGAGCTCACTCACCCAACTAACTCAACTCTCTCAACTCACCCAACTCACTCAACTCACCCAACTCACCCAACTCTCTCAACTCACCCAACTCTCTCAACTCACCCAACTCACTCAACTCAGCCAACTCACCGAACTCACTGACCTCACCCAGCTGACTCTACTCACTCAACTCACCCAACTCAGCGAACTCAACGAGCTCACTCACCCAACTAACTCAACTCTCTCAACTCACCCAACTCACTCAACTCACCCAACTCACTCAACTCAGCCAACTCACCCAACTCACTCAACTCACCCAACTCTCTCAACTCACCCAACTCACTCAACTCAGCCAACTCACCCAACTCACTCAACTCACCCAACTCGCTCAACTCACCCAACTCACCCAACTCTCTCAACTCACCCAACTCACCCAACTCACTCAACTCACCCAACTCAGCGAACTCAACGAGCTCACTCACCCAACTAACTCAACTCTCTCAACTCACCCAACTCACTCAACTCACCCAACTCACCCAACTCTCTCAACTCACCCAACTCTCTCAACTCACCCAACTCACTCAACTCAGCCAACTCACCGAACTCACTGACCTCACCCAGCTGACTCTACTCACTCAACTCACCCAACTTACCCAACTCAATTAACTGACCCAACTCACCCAATCACCCACTCACTCAACTCACTCCACTCACCCAGCTTACTCAAATCACCTAACTCACCCAACCACTCACTCAACTCACCCAACCACCCACTCATCCAACTCACTCAACTCACCCAACTCACTCAACTCACCAAGTCTGGTGATATTGCCTAATAGCTATTGCCTAAAATACATCTCTAGTTCGTCCATCCATTCATTTAATTTGTACGTCCATCTACATGTATCCATTCATCGATTCACCCATTCATTGATTCATCCATTCATATACTCCCTTACTCACCTCACTCACCTCACTCAACCACCCAACTCACTCAACTCACGCACCTCATTCAACCACCCGACTCACTCAACTCACCCAACTCACCCAAATCACTCAACTCATTCACCTCACTCAACTCACTCAACCACCCAACTCACTCAACTCACCCAACTCATCCAACTCACTCAACTCACCCAACTCACTCAACTTACCCAACTCACTCAACTCACACAACGAAACCAACTCACTCACCTCGTTCACCCACCTCACTCACCTCACTTAACTCACTCAACCACCGAGCTCACTCAACTCACTCAACTCCCCCAACTCACTCAACTCACCCAACTCACTCAACTCACCCAACTCACTCAACTCACCCAACTCACCGAACTCACTCAACTCACCCAACTCACTCAACTCACCCAACTCAGTCAACTCACCCAACTCACTCAACTCACACAACGAAACAAACTCATTCACCCACCTCACTCACCTCACTCACCTCACTCAACCACCCAACTCACCCAACTCACCCAACTCACTCGACTCACTCAACTCACTCAACTCACTCAACTCACCCAACTCACTCAACTCACCCAACTCACACAACGAAACCAACTCATTCACCCACCTCACTTAACTCACTCAATTCACCAAATTCACCCAACTCACTCAACTCGAATAAAAAAGGCAAGATGCCCCTTATCCCTGGGGTAAGATGCCCCCCGGGGCATTTTGCCCCAAGTGTGGGGTAAGAGGCCCCTTTCTGTCAATATACATTACCGCTCATAATATCTTAGCAAATAACATGGAATAAGTCTTTTATCATTTTTTATGTTCCCCTCATATGCCTCTTTGTGAGCATTGGATAACTCTTTATTATGGGCAATCTATTCAGCTGTAGGACGTTGTGACTTTAGAGGGGGCGCCTTGGCGTAGATCACAATGGTATATGTTATATAAGTGCTTATTTTTTGGTCAATTCAGTGTCCACACCCCCTAATTAGTTAATAAACACAACTGGCAAATGTATCAAGTCACCGTGTTCGAGCCCACTTTAAATCAGCTCCAAATGGTACTACCTTAAAGCGTAGGTTGAGAGACCATAATATTCGCATAGAAATAGGCAGAAGGGAAAATGACATCTTCATTTATGGCTAGCTTTGAAATAATTTATTAAATTTATTAATTAGGCATTTAACCCTAACTCACCCACCTTTAATTGGGTGGGAGGTCTGTAGCCGTGTCGCCCCTCCGAGGCCGTGGATTGATGTATATGCTTAACCCGAAAAATTGAACATGAGCTGAGCATGCGGGCATTGAACTGATTCTACAATCCTATTTTCGACCCGATTATTTTGCGATATTTTCAAATATGACAGTCCAAAGAAATGTCCCACGATTTTGTACGCGGCCAATCTGTGGCTAAAACCTGTTTCAGCCACTGGGGCTGGGAGGTCGGAGTCGCACATGACATGTGAGACTCAGGTTTCCCAGACATTCTGAGTAGGTTAAGTCGGATGTTTTAACCTACATATGGTACATTCAACACGTCCGTGAATTTTATTTTTTCAGAATTTTATTTTTTGATAGCAGGCTAAACCTCTTCATCTGAGTTTTCACCTATGCTCTAAATACTTTCCTTTCTCCAAATAACGTTCATTCAACGTCGTTACAACGCTGCATGCCTGTGACGAAGGCTGCTGAGCCCTTGGAGCTCTGAGTTAGTACATTTGCATTTTAGTCACTTGAATCTGTGTCGCGCTACCGCGATCCACAAATTCGACTGGCTGAAAATGAGTTTGGATTTTAATTTGTGGTAAATTTCAGCCATGAGATATAGCCGATATCAGCATCCTCGACTTAAATAGGGCAATAAACTTTCCAAAAATGTTAATCAAGTGCTTATTAAAACCAAGACGGAGTCTATGGCTTAACCCTTATAGGGCTGTCCCACTACAGCGTATGAGCAAGCGTATGCCGATATATGAAGAAAATTTGTCAGAACGCTGGCATACGTCGAGAACGTTAGTCATACGGTAGAAGCACGTTGTAAACACGTTGCTATACGTTGTGGTACGTTGTCATACGCTCGGCCGTCGAAAAGTTTTGACCAGATTCAAAACTATCCACGTATGAGTAGTGTATAAACATACGCTACGCATACGCCACGCGTACGCAACAAGTACGTTACGCGATCGTTGCACACGCTATGCCAACGCAACTTATACGTTCACATACGTTGGAAGCAGTTTACAAATTTTAACAACGTATGCACAACGTGTCTGTTGCGTACACGTTGCACAATGTCTTTTAAATCTTACCCGAACTTACTACAGCGTGTGTAAAGCGTGTGCCCAGCGTGTGCATAACGTACCCAGCGTATACATAACGTCTACAAAGCGTAATCTGCGGGGTAAACTGACGACCACACGCAGTTGGTATTAAAAAAGTACCAGCACAAATGATCATTTACTGTGTCACACGCGTTCAGGAAACATGGGAAGAAAACAAGTTTTCAAAAACTACGAATGTGTCGGTGATTGTGTCGAAAATACATGTACGTGTAGTACCAGAAATACAATCCGCTTGGCCCACCGATACAACTGAACCTGAAGTATGTCCACAGCCAGATGGGCCCACGTTGGAAATGAGAAACAATGGTCATGAGGATACTAATTCAGAGATTTCTGTGGGTTCAGTTGCTGCGTCAGATGTATCTCCAACATCTAGGAGTTGGAAAAGAAAACGAGCCAGAAAGTAGGCATTTTGAACACCTGCTGCAACCAATAATGTAATAAACTCCCGAAAATGTAGTACTTTCCGATAATGCCCGGCTCCCTGTTGACGAACCTGATTTGGCCTCGATTACGACACAAGATCACGCTAAGGATTTGTGCGCCTCTGAAATCGGTTCGTTGATGATATAGGCGCTATGTAAGTTTTATTGATTGATTGAATAAAAATTAACGCCAGGATATAAAAATAGCAGATTTCCGGCGAATATACAAAAAAAAAAATTATGGGAGGAACAGGCTACAAAGTTGAATAAAACTTCTGAATATCTCAAGGGATGGTTCAAATCACTAAGAGATACATATACACTGTTAAAAATACATAGATTTAAAAATCATTTTAATGTATTTATTGTGTTGTAAAGTTAATTATACACGTTGCACACACGTTACGGATAAGTTAGAAGAACGCTACGCATACGCAATGTAGGCCTATACGTTATTCATACGTTAACAGTCTCAAAAATGCCGACGTTTTAGGCAATTTATCAACCCGTCGGCATGCGCTGGCTCATACGCTGTAGTGTGACAGCCCTTAGAGCACTGAAGTCGACTACAGTAGACATTCTGTGCTTTAGCATCCGTATAACCAGTTGTTAAAAAATGAATATGCTTTCAATCTTGACACACTGATAGATATTGGGAATTAAATTTCACAAATAACACAAATTTTCAGTAACTTGAAGTTGTGGATCGCGGTAGCGAGACACAACTTCAAGTGGCTGAAAATTTAAATTTCTTAGCTCAGTGCTCTAAGAATTAGTAATTTTGTTTTTTGTGTTTTGCATTAGACCACATTAAGAGAGGGGGCGGTGTGCTTCACAAAATACCCAGACAAGTACGCCGAGACATGCTATCAATAATTGTCCGCCTCCAACAAACACCCCCTCTCTAACATTAAAGGTTAAATATTTAACCCCCGCCATGTTATCTTTTTTTTTCACCCACTTGAAAAAGGTATGTATCGCTGCCTTCAACCGGGTAAAAATGACCCATAGGCCTTATTTGTTTAATTTGAGAACAAACATTTATAAATCTTGATGTTTAAACCATCATCTCATTCCCAATAACATTGATTTTTTTCTGCGAATTAGGCAAATTAAAACGATTGTAGTCGAGCATCCCGCTTGAAGGATCAAATAGCGGCACAGCTGCTGCCTCGATTCTCACCGTATGGTGATTTTGTAAGGTATATAGCCTACATGATCTGGTAAAAGTATAAAATGATAGTAAATCATTTATTTTGTTCCGAGTGACTTTTGAAGGTCTCGAAAAAAAATGATTGCAAATGTGTAGGACTAGTGAAAAATTATATCCCTAGAAGTAGAGGGACAGTACTTTTCTATAATTATTATTATTGGCATAGCATAGGGGCAGCACAGGATAATGTTCTGCACTCTAAGCAACATAGGTTCTTTAAAAGGAACCTTTCAGTAATATTACCATGCAGCCCCAGGACGAGAACCCTGTGAGGAGTCCTGGAGTTGCAAGGTAATTGTATTGGATGGTTCCTTCTAAAGAACCCACAGGCCCCTATTGTTTAGAGTGTATCTCCTTATTTCGTGTGTATTGTTGGTACAGTCCACAGAGACATATGGGTGAATCAGTATTGGGAGTGCAGTGGGTCAGCATTTCAGAGATGTAGATAGATGCTTCGTCATAAGGCTATGAAGAGCACGATAAATTGTCACAAGGATCGTGTACTTTTTTCTGGATCTGACTGGTAGTCAGTGCAGATCATAAGGATCGTTGTGTCCATACGGGAACATTTCACAACAGTCTTCTGGCATAATCAAGGCGAGGCATGACGAGAGAACAAACAAGCCTCAGTAGTCCAGAGCCTTAATGATTTCAGGTGGAGCAAGTTTCAACAGAAGGGATTTATGCATTTTTGAACTTAGTATGAGGGAATGACAAAAAAAAGACTCAAGACGGAAAAATTCAGATGATCGTCTTATAGCCTTTGTTTCATAATAACTCCCAGAATACATATATTTATATATATATATATTTTAATGAATAATAATTTTTACTTAAATTATATCTAATATGCTACTTATTATCACATATGTTCTAAAAATATATAACAATTCTGATGTTACAAATATTAACCCATAATAAGCTTTTTATAAAAAAAACCCTCTAAAATATCAGCATATCACCCTGGTTGACTTTTATATTTCATGTTAGTATATAATAGGGGAGCCCCCGCAGTCAGCCGAGCGAGTGCCAAAGATTTCATATGTGATTCCATCTCAGCAAATAATTTTTTTTTTTATGAAATCTATTTATTTTAAGGACCGACTTGAGTTTTTTTCATGTTTTCAAGCTAAAAAGTAAAAGTGAAATTCACAATTTTACAAAAAGTAATAGAAATCGTATGTTTTCATTTTCAATCATCCTAATGCATTGAAGCAGAATGAAATACACAGTATAAACCATTGCACGTATATTGATAGGGTTAAAGCCAAGCAAATTTAACGTAGTCATGTGAATGGTGGAAGTTTCAACTCTCATTTAGGCCTACGGTTTGATAACAACAAGCTGAACAGGAATGATAAACCTAGCCAGCAAACAGCGGACGGCAACCCAATGTTGCTCAAACGTTGACCCACCGTTTGCGACGCTGGTTCAACTCTGGGTCAACGTCGTGTTTGTTGGGTAGGCATATACAGTGCCGGTGTGCTTCGTATCGGGTGCATCTTTTGTGTTCCAATGGGTCAAAGGAACTAGCCCACCACCTACTATTAGTCAGGGTTGTCAACAAGCCTGAACTTGCCTGTTGCATTAAAAGTTGATGGATTTTTTATTGCTAAAATATCATTAAGCTGAAGTAATGCGACAATAAAAGTTAAAATTGAATGACTATTGATCCACCTTGCAAGGTTTGAATTTGAATATTTTCCAGATCATCTAATTTGATTAAAAACATAGTTTTGGCCGTGTATGTTCCATCGTAGGCACGCAGTGTAAAACTAACATTGCATTGGTCATATATCATGTGTATGGCTGGCAGCCTAACAAATCTTGTGATGATCATTATTCGGCCACAAATACATTGATCCTTATGTATCGTAGAAAAATCCCCAACACTTTTCTTTTATGTTCTTAGTATAAGAAGTTGGAAGGTAAGAAGTCCTCTCGAGCTGTAATTCGGTATGTTAATATTTATTTTAAATAAATTCCAATTGCAGTGCGGGGGTTAACCATGTTTATTAACCCGTATCCTGCTAAGTTAATTTACTTACCGTGAGCCACAACTTCAAGTGGATTAAAAGTACTTCTATTTTGTTATTTTGGGCAGAATATATGCAAATATTGATGTTTAAACACATATTTCATTCCCAATATCAGAGATTTCGTTGACTAATAAAAAAAACCAGATTAAAAATGACGAAAGTCGTGATCAGCAGGCAAATGATTAAGAAATTTACTTGGTCCCATAAACAGCGTGATTGTGTTTCAGTATAGTAATGTGCATGATAAATTGAGAAAAAAATTGCTTGTTTAAATAATTAACTGACTACCGCATGCACGTTCTGCCATGGGTTATCACAACACAATAATTATATATTTTTTTTCAACATTTTTTATTTGCACGAAAACATGACACAGATACAAACACATGATGATGGTGACGGATGTACATGCTGATTACGGATATATTAACATGATTAAAAAGCCACAGGAAACAATAGACACATAATTATATCATTAACCCTCAGTGAATTATTTACCCACTTTAAATTAATATAATGAAATATATTTCTGGTATAAATAGATTTTCTAGTGGCCTCATTATTGAGACCTAGAAGTTATAAAACAACCCTTAGATATTTTAAATTTATACCATACCATTCATTACCGAAATATTACTGGAGCAAAATGATGAAGCTCCGGGCAATTATCATATCAGTTTTTTTACTTAGATAAAAGAATGATACAGTTTATTTATAAACTGTAAACATTTCTTTATAAAATAAAGAGAGTTATGGCCAGGAATGGGTTTAACGACATCAATAAGTATATATTATGTACCTCTTAGCATAAAGTAATAATAAATACCAATGCAAACTTCCCATATGTTTTTAAATGTGGATGTAGCAAAGATAAGGTAAAAAAGAAATATATAAAAGGATTCTACAGCTAATTTTTTTATTATTTTTGATGTGAGGTATTATACTGTCGATATATGGTGGTTATCCGTTTTTGTAATGACACTGTAACACATTGCAGTATACGAGCATACGATAATTATAATTTCAGGATGTTACACTTTAAAGTCAAGATATTTATTCCTGCAAGATATAAAATTACAATTACCCGATTAACATGATTAAAAAAATTATGGCTTTAATATCAAGCTGTAATAATGCATTATATTTCTGGGACGTGCAAAGATAATGCCCCAAAAAATGATATTACAAAATAAAGATGATACATGCGGCATGACAATGAAAGTGTACACCATTTATTATGAGTGACATCGCCATGTCGGGATATGGCCGTATACAAATGTTATGGCAACTAGTTCTTTGTTTAGATGATATTTTATTGTTAATACACATTACTTTTTCTAAAAAAAACTGTTAACTTATAAATAAAGACGTCTTATCTTAAAACATTTCCCGAAATCAGCTCTTTATCAGTTATTAATAACGGCTTGCTGTGAATATTTTGACACACAGACGCTAAATTTGATATAATGTATGCATGGATTACCGTAGCACAAATTTAAGGGCAGTACTCATTCGGAATGAATATAACAGGTATTTATGACCGGAAAAACATCATGCAAGATGCAAATCCACTCCTTATGGTCGTGGCAAGAACGTATACCAAATAAAACGCTTTTCGTTGGTTATTGATTTTTTCGACTAACGTGACGGTTGTTCGAGTTTTCTTACATTACATCAATTATAAATTCATGTAAATTTATTTTTTGTCAATTTAAACATAGATGTGCTCATGTAATTTCTTTTCAAAACACTCAACACTCTACTCCATCCAGAATAATTGTATTCTTCAATGTGCTATATAAATATAAGTAAAAAAATATCTACACGTTTGTATAGGTAAGTACGTGTTTTAATAATTATATTGGCCGCCATCTTGACGTTTGTAGGTAAGTATTCCACAACATTTTGAACAAGTTGATATGGATAGTAAAAATGCACATGATTTTTTCTAAAACCTCACGAAGTTCAGTCCTCTATCCCCAGGACTATTGAATGAACTTTTTTTCCAGTTTTTCAGTGGGATATTAAATAATATTATATCGGAAGGAAACATCTAGATATCCTTTCAATCACTATTGTCTAAGTGTATGATCACAATCGGCTACACAAATCTACACCATCACAGCGGCGGGGATAATTAATAATAAAATAATAATAACATATAAACATATTTACGAAATATGCTAATAAGTAACGTAATATAAAATATAAAATTGCGGGAATAAATGCCAATAATAAATATTATTATGTTATTCATTGTCCCATCATAGTCCAGTTGCCGTCCATAGAACCTAGAAATTGTGCGAAGTGTAAGGTTTTTTGATTGATTCATGGTCTCAATGGGTCAATGAACAAATTCAGCTTTGTTGCCTAAACGGCAACTTTGGGCAACTTTTTTAATTAGCATAATTAACATAATTAGCATAGTTAGAAATGGGGAGTAATGCCAAATGTTAATTTTAAACCAATGGACGTACACAATCATATCCCCAATACCACATTTCCATAATTCAGACCTAAGAAATTCATTTCTGAGGTTGATGGTATTAAAGAGATCAAGGTCAAAGGTCATGATTATGATGCAAACCAAACTAAATTGACCAATAATATGAATTGGGCAGTGCCCAGGACGCTCACGACGACCTAATCAGTGTAAAAGAGTAACGTTAGACATAAATAAATTGCAATTTAATCTGAAGTTAGACTCAACAGAATTGAATGTATGCCTAAATATATACATATCTATAGGAGTTTACTTTTAGGAGTAGGCCTAGTAGTAGACAGAAATTCCGTCTCTAGCGTAAATTAGCGTAAAAATTCGCTGGCTGTCAGTGAAAAAGCCATGAGAGGACTGTTGCACAGGTTAGCCCAGTAGTTACGTTATATATTGATATAGATTATAAAAGTAATTATTGTGTTAGCAAACACGAGAATGACAATTATATTTTTCTTGTAGCTCATTATTTAGAGGCTTTGTAGAATACTTCACACATTAAACAATTTGGCTCTTTTGCTTCACTATTACAATAAAACCCTTAGACTTATACAGCTGCTGTACCCGAAAACTCACCCTTGAATACCCCAAAACCCACTATAGTCTAATTTTGTCTACAGTAAGCATAAGCCTTAATCCATGGTAGGCCAACATGGGTTCTTCTGTAAGTTCTAGGGTGATTAGCCATATGCCTACCGCTGAGTCATTCACAGGTCCGTATGCAAACTAAGACAAGGGGGGGGGGGGAGGGGGGGGTCCAGAACGACCATCCTTAAATGTAATATGGGGACTGGGGTCATCCCGAAGAAATGTTGAAAAATAGGCTCTAACTGTATTCTGGCGCAATTTAGAGATAAACATTATTTCAATGACAATTTTCATTCAATTTTTGGTCTAACCTGCAGCTACACACGGGCTACAGTAGGCCCACATACACTAACCTGCAGCTACACACGGGCTACAGTAGGCCCACATACACTAACCTGCAGCTACACACGGGCTACAGTAGGCCCACATACACTAACCTGCAGCTACACACGGGCTAAAGTAGGCCCACATACGTAAATAAACAGTGCATTATACTTTTTGGCCAAACAAAGGGGTTTCGTGTCGTGGGCCACACAAATAAAAGGCTGATTGAGGTCCACATAATTATCACCACATGACAACGACCCTGTTTCAATAAAAATAGTGAAATAATCGTTTTGCCGAAAAAAGTTCTCAATACAATCAACACAGTCTACCTGTGTGTCATTGGCAAGGTGTGAACAACACAGATATAACAAACCATTGAAACATACTCTAACATCCTAAAAATGCATGTACGATGATTATATATATATTGAAAAAATATAACAGTTCTTTGTTTTCTATCCCCCAAACTTCGTTCTCTCCCTCCTCCTCTTCCTCCTCAACATGAATTTCCTCTGATTCTTTTCTAGTCAGTGAATTGCAACAATCATCTAAGACTGAAATGAAAAGAATGGGGTTTTGGGCCACCTTTGTGCACATATAGGCTAAACTGGGCTATAGAAACCTCCTGAGAATGGTGAGATGAATGAAACGACGCTGCCCTCCAGACACAGGATTCTAAATTCGAGCCCCTGGCGGTCTGAGGCCGAGTATGATACCACTCGGTCGCGGAAGCTCCCCACAATATCTAAAACTGATGACACCAAGAAGCTGGGGAAGAAACCGTGTTGCACTGTGACAGACCTTGGCATTTCACTCTCAGCGCAATGACAGCATGGTGGTAATATAAAGCACTGATCTGTCCCACTTCTCTATCAGCACATGTGCCTCACCTTTTCCAGCAAATTTCAACATGTAGCTTACCAAGGTTATTTCAGCCTCATTGTGATGTACAATACCGTTTTCTCTTCTCACCATGTTGATGTTGTGTCCATGACTGAAACTGCAGAGAAGTTGATTCAGCTGGCGCTTGGTGGCTGTGGTTTATGGTATCGCGAGGTGGAAGTCAAGAAGTAAGTGTCAGTTGATATATTGCAGCACCCTCACCAGCTCTTCTCTGATGCTCATGATCTTTGGCACTTAATCCTTCATATGCCTATTGAGCAAAGATGATAAAGATAGTTGCACCTTGGTACTTTTCACCACTTGTGAGGCATGCCTTGCAACTGTCCGCAATGTCTGCGACTGTTCCTGATGTTCGCCATACATGTGATCAACGAGCAACACATTTGGTTTTGGGACAGTTTCGCTATCACTTCCCAAACGTTTCATCAGTGGGGCCTACAGACTTGTCTCCCTTTACCAGATATCAAAAGGCACTTTTGTGCACATACAGGCTAAATTGGGCCAAGAAAACCTCATGAGGATGGTGAGATGAGTGAGATAACACTGTTCTCCAGACACAGGATTCGAAATTCAAACCCTGGAGGTCTGAGGCCGAGCACGCTACCTCTCGGTCACAGAGGCTCCCCACAATACTGAGTTTCACAAGTGGATGGGGAAGAAACATTTATGTTTCTTTCAAGCCGCCGAGACCGGGAAACGAACCCCGAACCCTGGCGTGAAAAGCAGCGGTGCTAACCACTACCCTATGGCCCAGCCCAGCAGATATCCAAATTCATCGACCAGAGAATGTTGTACAGGGGAAAGTTCGTACTGAAACACTGAGAGGAGTTGAATGTTTCGCTGATGCCCAATGATGAGAAAACGTGCAAACAAAGCCTCATACACAATTGAAAAAGTAACTTGTTTTGAGTGCCTGTATCAACTATACATAGTACAGTTACATCACGTGATGTCTGACGACCTTGACATATTCTGCTTAATCGTGACCTGTAACTAAAATAATAAGTCAATCTTAAAGCCCTGAAACACTGGACCGACAGGACCACAATAGAGCAAACTCTCGCATTTGTTGTTTGAATATCAATTTGATAAAATTATATAGCATTGACCTTGCCCTTTAATCGTCACCCATAGTCATAAATATATGTCAAAGTCTCAACTTGACCACGATATTCACCAGATACACCAGTGGTGCAGACTGGGACACTGTACCTTGAGCGTTTTTTCAGTACGATGCTTTATATATCGATAGAAAAAAAGGTAAGCGTGACCTTTGAACTGTACGATCTGCAAAAGTAGGTCAAGGTCACCCATGTTCGAATTTCAACGAGATATTCGCCAGCTACAAATGTGAACACTGTATCTGGAACAGTTATTAATATATCGATTAGCCAAGGCTAGTGATGAATGGACGGCACGACGGACGGCCGTACTGACGGAGAAAAAACTTTTATCAGCAAGGCAGAGAGTAAATGAGCAATTTCACGTAAAGGGCACACGAAAAGTCTCATAGCATGTCAAAAATAAAAACCTTCCATGTATGATAATTTCACAACTTTTGAAAACGAGATGTCATTCCCCAACATCAGTTAAATTTCCAGAGCTTGATTATGCCCATGAATGAAGATATTGACTTGTGAAATGTATGCTGTTTTTGCGTGTACTGGAGGGGACATTTGTTTTAACAATCATTAGTCTCTGCTAAAATGCTAATAATGTAGGTGATTTGAAAAGCCTAACCCCCTAAATTTGCTGTTTTTTTTATTGTCGTGTTTCTAAAGGGAAGCTCACTATATGTGTTGTACCCGTATTTCGCATGTATATATATTTGATATTCATTTGAAATATGACAAATGAAATTTTGCAATACACTCAAGTATGAATTGTACAGCATTTACTTCGACAGCTCAACAAATTAGTGCTCTGACATCAACTAAATATACACATATAGCCTGAATAATATATATGACATTTTTTGTGCATGTTTACAGTGCTTTTTTATAAGAATCCTCTGCACAATTATATGTATGACAATTTTTTTAACGGTTGAAATAACAACATCACAAGTGCTATAAATGCATACTTTAGATCAGTAAAACATGATATGTTGCTCAACATTTAATATTCTAATTTTGCTCCAATATATATTGTTATTAATCAACATTTTGTTTTTAAATTGAGCTGAAGTAGCATAATTGTATAAACTATGCTAAAATAAAATGATGTTCAAGTGGTTTATCACGGGTACAGGCCGCAACTATTTGTCTGCATCGTGTTAAACACCATCAAGGAAAAACAATGGAAAATAAGTATGATTTTTGTGACATAACTTGGACAATGTCACGGTGTTCAAGCTAATATCATTAAATGTACTGGAGAGGACATATTTTTTTAACAACAATAACAAACCTGTAAGCATGAATGATCACTCAATAATTCAACCTAAAAACAAGTAAACTACTAAAAAGGGATAAGATAGCATCATCAGTCATAGTTTACAAACATCTACATTACTATTATTCCATTATAACCACAGAGACAGTTAGTGTATCCACTCCAACCCTCTCACTAAAGTCTAGAAAGCATGTTGTTGGCACATCCTTCCCTCAAACCTGACATTTTGTTTTACACTATAAAACAAAATGTGAGGTTTATGGTATAAAACAAAATGTGAGGTTTGAGGGAGGGATATATATGCCAACAAAATACTTTCCGGACTTTCATGAGGGGAGTTGGATAAATTACAGTACTGGGCTAGGTATCTGGGATGCTTCGCCTGAAATCAAGCATATAGTAAGTAATGGGCAATAGACAGCCATCTTGCATTTGATAGAGTTGAAATTTGTCAAGGTATATAAATGGAAACAACCATTTTCAAGGCATATTCCTCCCTTATCTTCACTTCATCATGGCTGTTAGGAGCATAAGCTTGTTGTAGGGTCTAGCTAGCTAACATACCGTATTTTGCCCGATATCAGGCATATTCAATAATTAAATAATTGCCACAAGTCCGCTATTTTGAATGTGATCAAGTTCAAATTTGTTAGGTCCCAGCTGTCACTCCTTGAAATCTAGCATTTTCTTTTTAGTTTGTTACTTAGTTGTAGTGTAACTGTTTTATTATGCTAATGTACCGTACACAATATATTTAAGTACAGTGGTTTAAAAATAATATTAGCTCCAGCCGATCTTGAGGCTATATGATTGGATACAAAGTTTAGTATGTACCGGTACATATAATTTAAAAAAAAATAACACATACCCGAAACTTACAAATTTACATGCATGTAGCAATAGCCCTACCATTACTTTACACCAGGCTACGTTTTTACTACGGTAAAGCAATTACTGGTTAACTATTTTAGTATGGTACAAATAATAATTTATCATGTTTATATAACAATACCGTTCTCTCACTCCAGCCTAGGCCTATATCTACAAATCTGGGATATATTTGTATTCATAACAGGACCTATTAAATTTGATTTTTTTCATATATCCCGATAATCGGCTATTTCTAATTTGATGAGTTAATATTTGCCAAAATGTCTCCCTGAAACCTTACATTTTGTTTTAGTATAATGACCTTTGAACTATCTGGCACATTTTAGCAGATATCACATATATTAAAGTAGGCCTAAACATGGCGTCATTAGGCCAATTCCTATTTTATACCGGATGCTATCGACAGTAACAGCGGTTAAAATCCAGTATTCAGCCGTTGTTATTATGCGACTACATTTTTTGCCTTTATTGGCCCATTACTGGTCCAATGCAGAATATAGATCATAAACTGTATTGGCTGAAAACAGCACCAATTTTCAAGACATAATGATAATCAGGCCCAATAAAACCATTTTATTGGGACAATACTGTGATGTTATCAGGGTAATTTTGAGATTGATGGGCATTTCCCTCAATTCTTAAAACCTCACATTTTGTTTTCTTATTCTATGGTCTAGCTGTCTGGCAATATTTGCTAGATATATCAGACATAATATATATTTTTTAAAGTAGATAATAAATGGAAGATAGCTGGCAATTTTGAATGTGATCTGAGTTGAAATAAGGTCTATCCCTCCCGGAAACCTCACATTTTCTTTTATAACAATTGTCTAGTTATCTGGCACTGGATATGAAGCATGTTAAGTTAAATAATGGACACCAGTTGGCCATTTTGAACCTGATAGATTTGGAAGTTTTTCGAGGCATACATGTATATTTTATGAATATAACTGGTATGCTGGTAACACTTTCTTAAACCTCACAATTTTTTATAGTTATATATAGCTATATCAAACGATATGCCTAGCCTTGTTGTGGAGAAGATGCCCTCCTTAAAACCTCACATTTTATATTATATCAATTAATTGTCTGGCTATTTGGCATGGTTTGCCAGATATCACTATCAGGCATAGTAAATCAAGGCCATACAACGCTGCGCCAACTTGAGCATTGTAAGATCCTACATCATGTACCAGTACCATGTGCGCTATCAACTATTATATATCTGGGGGCTGGGGCCATGTTATAAGACATGACATAATTTTATATCCTGGCATATAACCTGTAGTGAAACCACCTCCTGGGTGGATCATGAACAGGGGCATTAGATAATATGTAGTTCTCATTTCTGGTCATATTTTGAAAGTCAACAAGACATTTAAACTCATGTTTTGCAATAGAAAATGTATAAGACATTTAAGACATTTAAAATATTAAATCCATTTTAAAGTAGGCGGGTCATCATGGTTCGCTGAGCAAACATTATCCACCCATCCGCATGTGCAGCATCGTTAAGGTCCACAGGAGTGGGGCCGCCAAAGCGAAACTATTATGGTTTGGTAAAGCAAAAGGACCCAGCTGCTACAAACACATTTCTTTTTTAATTCAAGTAGTCTAGTAGATTGTGTATTGATACAGACCGCTTAAATCGCTTGACAAGCATGAAAAATACCACAAGTTTTATCCCTGAGTAAATACACTTTTAGTGTTACATACGTTCTGTCCCCTCCAGTACGCAGTGTACTGGCAGCCTATTATAGACAATATATAGCACATTTGTTTGATGATATATACGCCATAAATGTATATATATTGTACTACTAGGTCTTGTAAGTCAGAACAGTGAAGAAATTACATTTACATGCTAATATTGATTTAAAAATGAACAAAGGAAACACCCACAAAATATTTTTTGGTTACAACTTATCCATTAATGAAATACATATATATGTATTTTTAATAAATATCAATTTGTTGGTGTCTAGTGGCTGCCATTAACGAAGGCTTTATTATGATAATACATAATTACCAATATAGATCAGTAAATTACAAAAATTAGGTCTTATCACACAAAGAATACTAAATATTGATATTATGTACTGGAGGGGACAATTCTAATTTAACACTATTTTCATCGAAAAATGTATAAATATGTGGTTGTTTTAACATGAATTTCCAATTAATATCCACGTGGGGGCTCAAAGAGGCAGGATATATTGCAATAATAATATATCTTAGAAAAACACCCTGCGTGGATCTTGAATAGTGATGTACTGGAGGGGACATTATTTTAACGGAATTTTCACATACATACAGGTAATTCTAATTAATTTTCTAATTTTAATCAGCAATCAGTTTGAAGTATTTTTATGCCATATATAACCACCAGACCTATTAAAAAGAGTAATTAAATGTCTATGTATATGTAGATAGTTCAAGCTGAGCAGTGATGTACTGGCGGGAAAAAATGAAAAAAACTTTGAACGGAAAATACTTTAAACTCAATAAATACACATAAAATCAGATTTTGTGACTCGATTTTTGTCAAACATGTGTCGTTTGAATCGTAAGACCAATAACCATACCACAAATAAATTTGTATTTGTGTGTTAGATGCATATCTGGAATAGAAAAACCCTCCTATGAAGACAATTCGGGGATGAGACTGCAGAATGTGTTGAAAATAACATAAATACCACTGATTCATGAGGAAATAATTGACAAAACTTTATAAAATTTGGTCTGTTGCTTCCCCATACAACCCCTGCTAAAATAAAAAATGTTTCATATAAATATCTAGCAGTATTTGCTAAAAAAATGTGTAAAGTTTCAATTATTCCGAAATGCACCCTTTATGTGAAATTGCCCAAATATAAGATTAGAAGTGATTTTTTTATCTCACCTAAACACAAGTTTCATATTGGCCATTTTTTCTGCAACCATTGGTTCAAAAGTAACATTTTACCTTGGATCATAATGCAAATTAAGCCGATTATGCTAATTATTTTAATTATGCTAATAAAAAAAGTTGCCCAAAGTTGCCACTTGGGCAACAAACCTAAATTTGTTCAGTGACATCATAATAATATGAATCGGTCGAAACATCTTACACTTCTCATAATTTCTAGGTCCCCATTGAATATATAAGAACAGCAACTGGACTATCAGTGTTTTAACTAGCATATGGCGCCTGCTATCACCCCACTTCTCCATGGCGCAAACATATTTTTATCAGTATTGGCTGGTCTACAAGTGTGATATATCAAGGTGAAGCACAAAACCTCTTCTTTTGTATGTATATCATCGCCATTTCTATTGAATTGTTTTAATTAAAGCAGCCCCTTGGGATGACATCAATTTTCGTTTTTAGTTTTGTAATGAAGTAGTGTATCCCCCAGATCATGATTTCATTTTTTTCTGAGTTTTTAGATTTTTATAAATATTTCTTATTAATATTTCCATGAAACCGCTTAAAACCCAAACAAACTTTTTGTATAGCTAAACACATGCTGAAGGACGATTGAATGCTCCTACAACACTGGGCCACATGTTGATGCCGTCGGCCCAGCGTTGGGCAGACAATAAGTGTTGCACAGTTTGTATCAACCTCATGTCCTGACTATAAGACACCAATCAGACACCAATTAGCGGCGATTGCTTTGATCTCCTCGGCCAAGACGTGGGAATATGTGGTATGAAGTGCTGCATATTGCTGATTTGTTTTGTTCACATGGCAATATACGACCTGGAAATATAACTATTTCACTCTTGTTCGGTGCTTTAAAATTGTTTTTGACTTTTTTGTATTTTTAGTTAAGATCAGTAGGCTATATGGCTTCATATAAGTTAAATTTTTAAAATTGACAACATTGAAAATGTCTCATCCCAAGGGGTCCCTTTAACCCCTTAATCCATCACGATGCATCAAAGCATCATTTTGCTCCTCTGAAGAATGACTTAATTTCCTAAAACCTAAGGGTTGGTTTTAGAACGAAATTTTCGTGGAACTGTTTTAATAATAACAATATCTGTTTTTCAATTGCCAACCACTCCAAGTCATATTCATTCTCTACGGCTTGTAGTGATGAAGATGACAGGCTTGAAAGGGTTAAAATATGCGATGTGGATCATTTATGCAAGTGATTGGATGATTAAAAGGCTATTGAAAATGTTGTTGTAGATCTCGGAAAAAAGCTAGCTATAGGCCTACGCATGATAACACACAAAAAAGATCAGGTACAGAATGAGGTTGACAGGTTAATGTGTTGCAAGCTCTAATTATTCAGGCAAGATCACAGGCAAGATCACATTGCACACACTGATATCACGATAAACAGTGCACATTGGTTGGCTTCTATATTTGACAAATACACAGACATATGTATCAGGGCAGAAATGACGCAGATCAAAAGCTGGCGTAGAAAATAATCTGATGAGCTCTTCAATACAAAGTCAAACATACGTAACTGATGCAACATATGCTACTTATAAAGTGAGAAGTTGCTTGGATTTGCCTTTGCATGGAAGACTTAATGATGTATGGCAAACACGACACACCAGCCTGTTGTAATGTGAATCTAGAATTACTGTCATTATGAACATAGTAACTTTCGTGTTTACAATAATGATTTCAGACATTAGATACATCGTAAATCTTCTGTCACGCGACACCAAGGACATGTAAAGGGACAAAGTTTAGACCCAGACGTCATATAGCTGTAAGAATTATCTGATGTTGCCAATGGGACTGCATGGTGTGTGGAAGCTTTTTTGTTAAATGTGGGGATTTTGTCTGTAAAGCGCCTTCCACATCTCCCACCTAGATTTTTCAAATTGATTGTCTTTGTCACCAGTAAACACGGTACCTTCAATTGAAGGCCGTTTATTGTTGCTCCGGCGTCTACGATGCCAAACATTAAATTAGTATTGGTTAAACGAGTCATGCTCACTGGGTCGTAGGCGCGAAACCCACTCCTGCCACCAGGTTTTGACTGATGGGTTCAGAACCTAACGCCAATGCTATAGGCCTCCGCCCATGGGAGATACAAATCACTCCTACACCCAGTGACTGTGTGTCTGAGATGATATCAACATTTAAACTATTAGAAACGATCTTTCAATATTTGTATTGAGAGCGTGTTGTGACTTCAGCTTAGTGAATCATAATGATTTCAAGTTTTTTATACATGCATGCATTTAATAAGTAAGCCTAAGCAAGGTGGTCATTTTTGTAAATAAATACATTTCACGCTTTGAATAGTCATGTTTAACATCCAGCTATATCATCTCGTGCTTCATTTAACTAGAGATATCAATTGTTGGCACAATTTTCGACTCCTTTTATTCTAAATATTTAATATTGTTCCTAAATTGGTGCGTAAGGGATGAAAAATTTACAATTTTGAAAAATTGTAAAAGGTGAAAAACACAGATTACAATATCGTAATTAAAAGGCCTGGCAAAATGTGCAAAACACGTCTATGGACAAGAGAATAACTTGATTAGTTGCACTCGTACATATTAACTTTTAGGATCAACTAAGAGTCATCAGATAGTGTCCGTAAATTCCAAATGTATCATCCCTGTGATTGCACACTGGGCATTTGAAATCTGAAAACCTCAAATAAAAGCCTCATTGTGACTTCACGTCCTGGCCTTCATGTAAATACATCTAGTAAATATAGACAAAGTATTCATCCTTTATTTCAAACGGCAACTGTCTAACCAATCTAAAAATGAAAAGAAATGTATATAATACACATTAGACCAATCTGAGATGTCTAGATGTAAGTCAATAATTTGATAATTTAACTAGTCTTTCGTCACTCACTGACAGAATAGGATAGTTGTCATCTATTGCAACTTCAACATGTTCAACTTACATAACTTTAAGGAAACACAGTTACTTGCTGGTGTGTTGTATCTTTATAAATTTAATGCAAACTATACAAAAATGTGCACAATTTATCTGAGTGCTGTAATAAATATATATATTATAGCTTGACATGTTTCATGACGTCATTTGCTCTGATAATAGTTCAACTTGAAGCACTATAAATAGCTGCTAGCGCTGGATTACAGTGTTGATCGGCGAGTTATCGTATAACCCTCAGATTGCTGAATAATTGTTTTTCAATCAAATATTTGAGATGTATAAATTAACATCATTTACTGATTATATTAGCGTGCTAAATGTTTTGTGTGTTAAATACGAAGACTTGTTTAATTGATACGTGGATGCAAATGTATTGCAAATGCCTTGTAACAGCTCTAAAAAAATGATTAAAGGGACCCCTTGGGATGATACATTTTTAATGTTGTCAATTTTGAAAATTTAACTTATTTGAAGCTATATAGCCTACTGATCTGAATTAAAAATACAAAAAAGTCAAAACACAATTTTATAGCACCGATAAAGAGTGAAATAGTTATATTTCCAGGTCGTATATTGACATGTAAATAAAACAAGTCAGCAATATACAGCACTTCACACCACATATTCCCACGTCTTGGCCGAGGAGATCAAAGCAATCGCCGCTAATTGGTGTCTGATTGGTGTCTAATAGTCAGGACATGAGGTGATACACCTGTAACACTGATTGTCTGACCAACGCTGGGCCGACAGCATCAACATATGGCCCAGTGCTGTAGGAACATTTAATCGTCCTTCAGCATGTGTTTAGGCATACAAAAAGTTTGTTTGGGTTTTAAGCGGTTTCATAGAAATATTAATAAGAAATATTTTTAAAAATCTAAAAACTCTGAAAAAAATAAAATCATGATCTGGGGGATACACTACTTCACTACAAAACTAAAAACGAAAATTGATGTCATCCCAAGGGGCTGCTTAAAATAGTAGCAGTGAGTACATTTTCAGACGTTTAAATTAAGCATTTAATATTTCACGATGTTGATGAAATCGAATGTTACACCCACACAGACACGCCACGACCCCACGTGTGCTTGAATTGTTCTTCAGCGATCTGTAAATAGTTCGAAACTATTAATAATGACACGAGTGACGTAAATGCCGCGCTATATCCAAGTAAGGCGTTAGAGCGTTTTGATTTTTACGGTAGAATGGTCGAGGCTGTGCCCAGTAAACACAAAACATCTGTGTACAATGTTGGACCAACGTCGAAGACGTTTGGCCGACGTTGTACGAAAGTTATGCAAATTATATGTGTTTACTGGGTTTAGTACGTCTGGACCACGACCCACACTAATTACAGGGGGTCCACCGCTGTAGGTGTTGGTGGGACTACTTAAGAACAGTAGAACTTTGTCTAAACTAATTACAACCGGTATTGACAGCCACAGCTTTAGATAGTGCCATAATTGCATCGTCCAGTCTTAATTTTTTAAATCCACGCTACGATGCGGGCGTTGTGTCTGGTGTTCATCTGTTCTGCATTGAGCCTGGTTTCCACACAACATAATAAAGGTAATTTGTAAGTTTTAAAACCGCATCGCATTGATTATTTCTGGCATTGCAAGTATCAAGTATCAAGTATCATGTCGTATAATGGTTGATTGTGTTAGCAAAGCATGTGAAATTTAATCTATACTGCGAATCCAAGAGCGTCTGCGACTGCTATGCTATAAGAACTAATAAGGTATCAGTTTTTTTTTAAATATTTCACTTAATAGCACTGACCCTGAATGCATGAGGTAGACTGCATAATTATATTTAACCCCTTTGCTATTTAAAGAATTAAGCTTAGAATTAGTCTTAGAAGACTTATTGGACAGAAGGGTACCATAATACTTATAACTGATCTGTCATCACCACGTACAAACAAAGTAAATTATATTGAGAATTGATTTGAATCACGGTCACTGCACCTAAGGAATCCATAGCGATACACTGCTGGTTAAGCTCATAACTTAACCAGCACACACGAAACGTTCATCCAATGCTGAGCCAGCATTGAATCAACATCGGGTGAATATCTGATATTTCCCGGGAGCAGTCGATTGTAGTAAGGACTATCAGTGTTAAAGTAATAAATTCTTGATTGCATAATATTTCACATTTTAACCCTTACAGCGCGGGGATTGAGTTGAAACGTCGGAATCTGACGTCAACTTTGCACTTCAGAGTTTGACGTCTAATGTCGATCCCCGCACCGAAAGTGTAAAATATATATAATGACCGTAGACCCATAACATTGGTATTCGAATGAAGCAGAAAAAGCTGACTAAGATATTTATGATGATTTCAAATTGAAAAAACCTCTTGGTCTCCATGGTTTATGCAAAAACAATTCAGCGTTTTAAGTGTTAAAGATTGTATTGTCACAAACATTACGTCGCCTCGGAGCTAAAGGATCCTATCTGACACTCGTTAGTGGCAGATAGGATCCTTTAGCTCCGAGGCGACGATTAAACCCCTGGAGCACTTACGGCGAATTATCCCAGTAGTATGTCTGTGTACCAGACCTACTGTCTAACCAGATTATAAAAGAGAAGGTCACAAATGTGTGATTTTGAGGTAACAAAAAAAGTAATCTTCGGTCACTTGAAGCTATGAATCGCTGTAGATTGACACAACGTCAAGTGATTGAAAATTTAAATTCAATTGCTCAGAGCTGTATGTGACACGTGTCATTTTGGTGGCGTATACCTCTATGAGTACTGGTTACCAATTTCAGCACCCAGTCCCTGCAAACACCAGAAATTGACCCATTTTTGGGTCAATTTTGGGCCTACATCGCAGAGGGTGGACCAACATTGATCCAACATTTAGTTGTTGTTTTTTTGTTTGCGGATTAAGCGCGCGGTTGATGCGCTCGTGTGCATCATTTTCTCATACGCCTTCTTGAATATCCCTGAGAATCCCTGACGATGCATCGAGGCACGCTCGCATGCAATTGAGATGGTGTTTGTGTTTATAGTGACCGGGCATGCTGGGAGTTCAGCCAGAAGTTTCACGCTGTCACAGAAAATTCTTTTTTAAGACTCTGGGTCTCAGATCCGGTTCAATCTCCGGTCACTAAGTGTCCCCATCTATATCTCAATTGCAGGCGAGCGTGCATCGAGGCCAATTTTAAGAATGCTCGAAAAGAGAGGTAGTCGAAGTCCGTGTCGCTTTCCGGTCAGAGCCTCGTCGCCCCGGAGATCACACGTGTTTCATCACCAACTTCGGGGACCTTCAGGGAAAGTAATGTTAACGTGACTGCCCTGTATGGTACAGGGAGAGGTAAGGAGGCGGCACATAGGCCACATGGTAATTTGCGTGGTTTTCGCAAAAACAACGTCAAATTATTGTGAAACCCATTTCCTGTACGCGAACATCGTGTCACTCCCGTGTCACATCCGCGCTGTACCGCGTTGTTGTCGCAGGTTAACTGTGACGTCGCACTTATGCATCTTCCCTAAAGCAAGGCTTTTCTCCGCGGGCCGTCGGCCTCTCGGAGTCAAGCCTTGCTTCAGGGAAGATGCACTTATGGCACCCGGTCCATGTCGACTATACATACGTGTTAAAGACGCAATATTCATTTTGTGTCACCAAGAGTCACTGCAAATACATCTAATTGTTTTTATGTTATTAGCTGGGTCACACAGAATCGTGCGATTTTCTAATTTCAATGATGTACTGAAATAGGGCTATACATATTAAGCTTAATTAAGCATACATCGCACGTATTTATTTTTACTTTTGTCCTGCTAAATCGTTTATTTCTATTTTTTATTCATTTGAAACTGGAATTTCTAACGCAGTTTCCAGTTTCAAATGACGAACATAATTATATTCGTGAAAAATAGACACATACAAAATGGAATTACTTGTCTTGCTTAGAATCTACCACAAATATACATTTATCAATTTCAGTTGCATTTACTTCATTTGAAACTTGTTTCAACAGAATGTGGTTATACCTCACTGCCATGCTCAACTATTGACCCTCCATGTGCGAGCGATTCGTCCAGTGAGACCATATATAAAGACATATCTGTCGACACTTGCTATACCTGCGACTTGTGTAAAGAAGATGAACATGAGTGCTGTATTCCTGTCGTGACAGACACTAAGCCATTGGCTCTCATTGTCAAAAACACAAGTGATAAAGGTCAGTATAATACTTAGTTATTATTGCACAATGGAAAACGATGTGATCTTTTGATTCAGTAACTAGTAACTATTTAATATTTTAAATTTAACTTATGTTAATAACAACTTCGAATAATAAATGTAAATTTAACTTATTTGTAACATTGAAGCTAAGTGACAAAGAACATAATCATTTACTAAGTGTATTCTTTGTCGAGATAAATCATAGCCAGGGTTCAGGATTTAGAATGTTTTTATTTTGTCAATAGTCATGGAAAATGATATAAAAAATATCAAGGATTGGTTTGATGAAAAGGAGGACCTCGTTAAGACAAATATTATTATGCCGCTAGCACAAGGGTCACTCGATATAATAAATCGTTTTTTTAAAGCACAAATGAACGTTAACAAACAATGTAGTTTAAATTCGATAAAATCAAACATAACTGTATATATTTTAGAAAACATTGCAGTGTCCAGTATACATAGTCACTCCTGTAGAATGAAATACACATACATATGCTTTGTGATGAGGTAATAAATCTTTCTTATATAGAAAATTTAACAGTATACACTAAAACTTCAATCAATCATTTTGTAAAAAAACACCACAAAATAACATAATCCCGACTGCTGTGAAATAGGAAAACTGAAATTGTTTATCTGCCATGATGTAATTATGGATGAATGTTATAGCCTAACGTTGGTCATAATAGTGTGAGTAGTAACGTATCTGTGTTAAGTATACTAATATGTAAATTAAATTTCAGATGAGCAGAGGAAACTTCTCTTCACTGCTCCCCCTGAATGCAATTGCGGTGAGTATTAACCAAAAACCAAAAAATTTTGGCCTATTTTGGTATAATGTTGGGCCAACATCGCAGGTGGATTCAATAATAGTCTCAACGACTAGCGTGGTAATAATCAGATAATGTATCGTCCGAATAAATAATTTCAAATTAATTCAAAGTAACAAAATAAGTATTCATTACAATTCACCGTTAGGAAATGTTTATTCTTATTACGATATACAATTGAATAATTATATTTTGTTTAGTGCCGTGCACCAAATGCAGGTCTGTACCTTATGGGAGAAAAGAGATAGAAAAGTTCAAAAATTTCAGAAAATTCGTCAAAGTTCCTGGTCATCTGCACATACTGTACATGTGCGCCGGCTCGTGTCCCAACGGCAGCTGCTTGTCGCCGAGTGATACCAATATGTCTTTTCAAACTGAAGGTAACTATTCAATGTTTCAATATGATCTGATCATTTTGCTCCAGTATACTTCAGGAGCTATTTACTTAAATGATCGCGACGGACATCTCGATTAATCAGATGAATATTTTGGAACTCTGATTGATGGGAATTATAGTCGCCATCATTGATATATCTTAGAACAAAATCAGTGGCGAATACCGGACCAGATTGTGCTTGTTTGTTATGTATTTCATAGCAAATGTTGTTGTATATTTCTTTTTATGCGTTCATATTTCTTTTCAATCTATAGCGTTACCACAGACTATGGAATGAAATATAGGAACAAAATATAGTATGATTTACATAAAAGCTAACTGTAAGAGCAAACTGGTCAGACAGCATAATAATATATTGCGACTTCAAAGGTAAGACCATACTATTTTGTTCTAAACTACATCATGTACATATAGAAGTTTGCTCAACTTTAATCCAACGCTACTTTGCTTCGTTTCAGCCAGACAACTTATACCTCTCTTCGACACTCCTGTAAAGTGTGAATGTGGTAAGATAACTTATTTAATCATTGTTATAATTAGGAGTTCACGGGACAAAGCTATGCACATCGTCATTAACCTTTTCAGCACGGGGACCATCTTCAAACGTCAGATTAATCTGACGTCTGTAGACGTCAGATTCTGACGTCCAAAGACGATCCACACACTGGAAGAATTAAAGTATTTATAATTTCCGTGAAACCATAGCAATAGTCAAATGAAGCAGAAAACCCTAATAAAACATCGTTAATGAGTTCAAATTGAAAAAAAAACCATTATGGTCTCTTGGGTCATACAAACATATTTCATCGTTGTAAGGGTTAATTAGTCAACAAGTAAATAATTTTTTTTTTCTAATATTTTCATTTCACAGATGAATGCACGTGTACTGGCAGCGGCGACCCACATTACAAAACCTACGACGGCAACACATTGCATTTTATGGGTGTGTGTAAATACCTGGTGACGGGGACTGTGATCACCAGTACAACGCTACCAATATTCCAAGTTTTTGCTAAGAACGAGCACCGTGGACTATCGACAACTGTCTCTTATGCGCAGTATGTGGAGCTGGTGTATGCTGGCTTCACCGTGAGATTGGGTAAAGGTCCAGTTATAATGGTGAGTGAAAACAGTTTGCATACTATCCGAATACATTTTGGGCGAATCCAGCTTCAGAAATAAATTATTATCACACTCCCACTTTATAGCAAGCTTTTAAGATGCTTATTGTTGTTACATTTTAAAAAATTAATACATGGTGCTCTAATGAGAGAAATGTGATTAGCTTTCTTAACACCACATCCTAACACCAAAGTTTGATATTTTAAAAGAGATCTCATAACATCTCTATTGTGATGGATACTCTTTTTTCTTCTTATTTAATTTTGTTGAGAATGAGTTTTTTATGGTGCATTTATGGTACAAGAAAGAGGTAAGGCGTTACCTGGACTCTTTTGAAGCTGAAAACTGAGTTAACAATTATTGGCGACCAGGGGCGGGATCGGGAATTTCTAACGTTATTTCCAACTTCAAACGACGATAAATCTATTTATTAAAAATACACTTTTCAAGAGTTAAAAAAGGAACAGCGACAGAAAAAGCAACGTCTCCAAACGTAGAATGGGGGTTAAAAAAGGTTAAAACAAGATAAGGCAACTTCTCATTTTTTCTGGTAAGCCTGTCATACTATTCACACGTGAACGTTGGACTGCCTTATTGTTCCTTGACCTGATTCTGATTAACAGGTCAACGGTTTGATCCAAAACTCTCCTTGGTCTTCACCTCTGGGATCTATCACCATCGTCACTCTGATCGGCCAGGGTTTTCTCCTGAGGACTGATTTTGGCTTGGAGCTGGAGTACAGATGGTATTCTTCATTCTATGTAAAAATTCCAGGCATGCTCAGGTATGTTAACCTCTAAAGCGCTGCATTAAAACACAATTCACCCACTTGAAGTTGTAGGTCGCTACCGCGACTCATAACTTCAAGTGGGGGGAAATTACTCATATAGGTGTTCAATTTGGGAGCAAACATTGGCAAATCTTGGTGTTTAAACACTTATTTAATTCCCAATAACAGTGATTTGATCGAATAATTAAATTGATTACAAACGATTATAGCCGTGCTTAGCGATGAAAGGGTTAATGTATGAGCAATGAAAAATGCATGTATTTTATTTTTGTTTTACATGTGAACAAATACAGTAGGCCCAATGAGCTTTATTTTATATTTCAGTACATAATGCCGCATGCTCCCCGGGGAGTTGAAATGACAGATGATAGGTCACGAGATCAGAGACTGAAGGGTCTTGGGACGCGATATTTGTTTGTTTGTTTGTTTGTTTGTTTGTTTGTTTGTTTGTTTGTTTGTTTGTTTGTTTGTTTGTTTGTTTGTTTGTTTGTTTGCTATACAACAGTTTATATTTTAACATAATGTCTAGTATGCTGGACAATTTTACGACAGCCAATTAAAAACCTATAGTGAAGTCCCCAGAACTAATAATATAACTCGGAATCGTGATTGAATTGTCTGGCTATGTAAATCCTGTATGTGCGAAATAACACTGTCACATACTCCTAGTTTGTGGACGTGTAAGACGTTGGTAGTGTGTTTGTATATTCTGTAATTATTAATGTTGCAGAGAGCAGGTGACCGGGCTATGTGGTGATTGTAACGGGCAAACTGAAGACGAACTAAACACCAAAGACGGTCAGGTGACCACGGGAACGTTATATGATCGTCATTTTCAGGTTGGAAACAGCTATCAGGTGGTGGACCCCGAAAACACAGATCTGGTTTAAGTGACGTCTAGATGTGTTTGCTCGTTTTTTCTTTATTTTGTTTTTTCGTTCGACCACCCGCTGGATCGCCTGCGGTTTACTTATATCAGGAGGTCAAAACCCGCTCCAGGCCTGCTTGGACACCCTTGGTCCTACTGTAGTCGCCAATTACTACGAGAGTTGTAAAATAGACGTCAGTGTTTTGCTTGGCATCCCGGATGAGGCCAGCGCGATGGCGTGTACTGGAAATTGTGATCAAAGAATGTACGATGAAAGGAGCGTATGTGAACCCTGACTGGAGGGACGTGTCCGAATGCCGTAAGTTGACTACTATGAGCCAACTGTCTGTATCAAGATCATTTACCCTTACAGCGCTGAATTGTGCTGTATACTCCATTTTTTTTTAAATTTGAAATCATAATAAATGTCTTAGTTACATCTTTCTGATTCATTTCTATACCTATGTTATGGGTCTGATAAGGTCATTATAATAAATTTAAATCTGACGTCTAATGACGTCAAATTCTGACGTCTAAAGTCGATCTCAGCGTTGTGAGGGTTAACAAGCAGTTTTACACTATATTTTTTTCTGAAAAAATTTTTTAAACCCAACTAGACCTAACACAAAATGGAACCTGCAGCGTCAATTGATATATTCATACTCCAATGATGAACCTATTTTATTTATGATGTATTATCTATATATCATTTTAGATTTATCGTGTCCGGATCCGTCCGTGTACACTCCGGACGTGCCCAGGTGCGGACCGACGTGCGCCGATCTCACACGTGATAGGTGCAGAGAGATGTTAGACTTTCCCGTCCCCGTGGAGGGATGCGTATGTCCCGCAGGAAGTCTACCCAGCGGCATGGGGTGTGTGCCGGAGGAAGACTGCGGATGCCTGGACAGCACAGGAACTTATCTCACGGTGAGGGTCGCGTAGACCCAATGCTTGCTAATGCTGGATCAGCGCTGTAGACGCTGGGTCAGCATTGAACCAACATTTGGCCAGTATTTTCTGCTTGCTGATAGGGAGAGTATTAACAAAATTATGTCATAAAGTATTTTAATAAAATAATATCATATCCAGAGTTTATTAGACCATGATTTATGATGTTAAGTTGCAAAATCAAATTTAGAGTTTATTCGCTGATCAATGTCTCCAGTGTGTAGGAATGACTGATACCACATATAGGCCCATACTAGTTTTAACCCAAAACATGTCTAGTAGTTATGGAGTCAACAGCCTCCTCTCGAGTGTTCACGTTCAGGTGACACTGACGACAATTGCTATGCGGCCCAACAATGCAATCCGGTGCTGATATTGTAGCATATCAAAATGATATCAAATGATATCAAAATATCAAATAAAGGTAAAGGTGCCGGTTTATGGTCTGATATAGAGTCTGAAGACCTATCATGCGTCTTTACATCTTACCCCTTGGTCACCGGACCTGTTCATTCGTGTGCCATTTCAACTCCACGGAGAGCATACAGTCCTGCAGCCGTTTCGGTGAATTGCAATCTCTGTCCTACCAGGTACTCATTTTCACTGAGTCAAGTGAAGCATTTGAGTGTGAAGTGCCTTGCCCAAAGACACAACATCTTAACAATGTCCCAAGATTGAGAGGGGAGAACCATGCTATTTCTCTGGAAATTCTGCTCTAAGCGGGATTCAAAACCTCACGACAGACAGCAACATCGGCAGAGCGCCAACCTCTAACCATTGTGCCTATTCCCTCTCTGTTCAATCAATACATCAATCCCCCACATAATATGTACCTGCGTATAACCTTTCAGCTGAATTCATAAAATTATTTCTTGTTGTTTTTGGTGTTATTGTTGTTGTTGTTGTTGTTGTTGCTGTTGTTGTTGTTGTTGTTGAATGATATTTATATGCTTGATATACCGCTTTCAGATTGGTCAGACGGTGAGACTATTTGACTGCGCAACCGTTTTAACGTGCAAGAAAAACGGTGTATTGGAAGTCGTCACAGACCCCTGTAAATCTATCGAGGATTGTGTTGTTAAAAATGGTGTGGCACAATGCCAATCGCGTGAGATAGGTGAGTTGGCACGAAATCAGCCCTAATAAATATTATTAACGCCACTTAAATATCTGAATGTTACTTCCAATTTATTGCTGCATTAATATAATTATATACGTCACTATTAGTAATTTATTGCCTCTTTAACTTTTGTATAGGCTACTAAATAATATTATTGACATCACGCTGACTTGCGATTGAGATAGAGACACATGATAGTGGCCGGGAATTCAATTCTCGACTCTTAGCATTGAAAAGTTTTCTTTTGTATAGAAGATTTTTCAATCTCATGCATGATTCGAGAACTGGTTGAATCCCCGACCACTAAGTGTATCCATCTCAATCGCAGGCCAGCACGGGCATTTTGTTATATTTTAATTTAAACCGGCAGTGTTGTCAGCTTCAAATAAAATAAAATATATCCACATGCTATTCACCAGATCTGTTATAATTAACGATAATTGTATTGCTTGGCTGTAATTGCTCACGCAACTTCCACCTTCAAATGATGAAATATATATATTTCTATTAAAAACAAACATTTCAAAATTGAATGACTTCATTAACATTACTAATGAGGATCTGCCGCAAAATACTTAAAGCGACATAATCAGGCTAAAATCATAAAAAAAATCGGTAATTTTATTTTGGCTTTGAAATTCTCGTATTTCATATTTTGAACATGCAAGTCCGAAATAAGAAATCGGGAATTTCGTTTTCATATCTTGCTTAACTGGTAATACGACGCACAGCCGACGCCTTGAGTGACAAAAATTTGAGCAGTGCATCGTTGTGCGTCCAAAAATTTTGTCAGGAGATGAGAAGAGCCAGCGTGTCATTAATAAATCAGGTGTATAGAACAGCGAATACACAGCGCTTAGCCACCGCGTTGAGCGTTAGCAGGGCGACAAAGTTAGCGAATACATCGCGCATCACCAGCGCGAGGCACGAATTAGTCAGAAAGCATTTAGCACGCCCCCATACATAAACGTTAATTATGTTCGTTGGACATGCGTTAGGAACACGTTGGATGGGCGCCTTATGCGCGCTTAGTGGTTTTGCCACGTACCCCCGGTAAGCTGAAACTAGTTTCAACGTACTGAGTGTGTTGCTTTGACCCTTTCGAGCTTGAATTTCCCATTGTCATCTTCATCCACTACAAGCCGCGAATTGCTGCTGCAATTCTCGACTTGTAGTGGATGAAGATGACTCGATATGGTTTAAAAATTAAAGAAAATTGCCATGTATTGGTAAACCAGTTTCATGGAAAGTCTGTTTTCAGACTATGTAACATGATGCTTTAATGCATCGTGAGGGTTTAAAGGGTTAATCACTGTCTGTGACATTTGATTAGATTTGAAACGTCTTACTTAAACCGTACTTATGCGGGCCAAGCAGCGCAAGAGTTAAGGGAATATTATTGTGGAGAATTTTGTTTAAAACGCCGCCATGGATCTAATGATTTTAATATATATATATTTTTTACACAAAATCCTGTGTATGCACTGCGTGTGGTGACCCTCACGATAGGACATATGACAACAACATGATCCACTTTATGGGTGCGTGTAAGTACCTGCTGACTGGAAATGTGGAAGTGAATGGACAACCCCAGTTCCAAGTATTGGTCAGAAATGAATATCGTTGGGGTAACACAGCTGTGTCGTACACCCGATATGTTGAATGTGTGTATGACGATTTTACAGTACGCCTTGGAGAAGGACAAATTATAACGGTAAGTGTATTTTAGGGTGTTTAGTTTTGCTACCCAGCTGGTGAATACTGGGCATTCACGCAATGTTGAGTTATAACTATTAATATTATAACTTGCCCTGAAGTGTTCGCTGAAAAATTTTGATCAACTTGAGATCTGGAGTACCTAATTATTTTCAGAATATTGATGTGCATGTGGATCGTAATTGTAATGTCCTGCTAGCTCAATTATATACTTTAAATCAAATTTATAGTTTATCAAATATATGTACGCTCTACAATGACAATTTCATGTAGTATAAAAATACCTTACATTTTCTAAATAATGGCAACTTTGCTGAAAGCGCACTTTATTTAACCCATAAAACGCTAAATATTATAGAATTTAAATTTTAACCCACTTGAAGTTGTGCCTGGTTGCCGCGACATACAACTTCAAGTGGGGAAAAATACTCATATTTGTTTAATTTTTGACCAAACACTTATAAATATTAATGTTCAATCACTCATTTAATTTCCAATGGAGGTGATTTAACCAAATAGTAGCGCTTAAGATGTTAATCATTTTGATAATATAACAGTATGTAGTGTGTGTTAGGTGAGCGATGTTGAAGCGAGACTTGTGAAATGTCATACCTACCAAAGGTCATTTAAACCTGGTAGGCCCCTAAGACTTAAAATATGCAAAGGGACTTTAACTGACACATTGCCTCATAAAACACACTGCTGCAATCTACACCCATGAATGTGAATATTATTATAATATGGTATTATAATCACTATCATAGTCGTTATCACCTGGTTATAATACCATAAAATATATTGTTGGCCTACATTTTCCACCACGAAAATTGACAGGTTTACAGTCAAGGCCAGGCATTGGCGAATATCAACCAGAATTCCTGGTATTCACCCACGGGTTCGATCACTGTAAACACAGTAGGGGGTCAGTCATATTATCTAACTACAGACTTTGGCTTGGATCTGAGATACAGTTGGGTACATTCGTCAGTGTATGTGGAGATACCAGGCAGCTTCAGGTAAAAATAATTCAGATGGTCATAAATTAACCCTTTACCCACTGTGTTATCTTATTTAAATTTTCAGCCACTTGAAGCTGTGAGTCGCTAACGCGACCCGGGCGGGGGCCCTAGGGTAGTGGTTAACACCGCTGCCTTTCACGCCAGAGTCCGGGGTTCGGTTCCCGGTCTCGGCGGTTTCCCCATCCACGTGTGAAAGTCAGTATTGTGGGGAGCCTCCGTGACCGAGAGGTAGCGTGCTCGGCCTCAGACCGCCAGGGCTCGAATTTCGAATCCTGTGTCTGGAGGACAGTGTCATCTCAATCATCTCACCAGCCTCAGGAGGTTCTCCTGGCCCAGTTTAGCCTATATGTGCACAAAACTGGCCTAAAGCCCGATTCATTTCATTTTTTTTTAACGCGACCCACAACTTCAAGTGGGTGGAAATTACTCACATTGGTTTAGTTTGAGAGCAAACATTCGCGAATCTTAATTTTAAAGCACCCATTTCATTCCCAATAACTGTTATTACCCGGCTGATGTAATAGGTAAAAAAACTGTTGTCGTGCTTGGCGATTAAAGGGTTAATATTATGAACTATACTATGCTCAGTTGATAAACATAATGATTTCTTTAATGAAATGTTTGTGATAAATCAACAATATAAATGAGAATAGAGATCCCTTGAAAGAATACACAATCCCTACAGCTCTGATGTCGACAAAAGTAGTATTTTTGTATTCTAATCAGCACTCGTGGAACCATAAATACTACAAGCTAAATATGTATTTAATATGTGAAAAATCCAGTTAATTTTCCGTCTCTTGAAGCTGTGAATCGCGGTAGCGCTACACAATTTCAAGTGACTGAAAATTTCAAAGCGTTAAACTAGTGGCCCACTGTGAACGATTACGGGATAAGGGTACACCCAGAAAGCATCGCGCCCGTTACAGTACAAGTACAAACGCCACCTGGTGAATATTATATAAACTAAACTAGCATCGCAGTGGAAAAGGGTTTTAACAAAATCGTATATTTTTCTGCTGCACAGTGGCCTTGTGACCGGACTCTGTGGTGATTGTAATGGGAGCCTGGATGATGATCTTAACACACATGACGGCAGCGTGACCACAGGTACAGCAGGTGAGCGGCACACAGAGGTGGGCGATAGCTACATGGTGATAGACACGGAAAACGAAAACGAACAGTAAGTCAAACAAGATATCATATTGTCAGGTTTTCTGTAAATAAATCACTGCGTTTTGGTCGAATATTGTTGTGGACTGCTAACTGCTTCAACCCTTTCAGGGCGGGTACCGACTGCGTAAGTGGATCCCCGCACTGAAAGAGTGAAGCATTCATAATGACCGTACATTTATAATGGCCGTAGACAGATAGGTATTCAAATGAAGCGAAACGAGCTAACAGGACATTTATGACGATTTCAAATTGAAAATAACTCCTTTGGTCTCCATGGGGTCTCCACGGTTTATGCTAACAAAATATTTCTAATGGCCGTAGACCCATAACATAGGTATTTAAATAAAGCTGAGACAGTTAACTAAGATATTTTTTCCAACACAATATCCACCTCGCATTGAATTCAAATTAAAGTGCAATAAGGATATGAAAAAAAAATCCGTTGAATTTGTATAAATTTATTTTTTGTGATCTTTATTTACAATATCGTCTTAAAAAGTTTTTGAAGGTATTTTTTTCTTTCGGGGATATGAGGGGGGTTTTAAGGCATCTGCAATCTTCGTAGACGGTCGTTCTCACCTGGTCATTCAGCATTAATCCAGCATTCACCTGCTCACTCAACGTCTCGTGTTTTCTACGAAGTATTTTTGTCCATTCCGCCATCTGTATGTTTTATCACAGATGTACAACACAAACTATGTTCCACCGGGATCTGATGACATCGACCAGGTTATTTACTGCGGGTCTCTCCTACCTGGGTCAAATAGCTATTTCCTACTGTGTATGGATGCGCTGGGGCCCGAACTCGTCCGCACCTACTACGACAGCTGTGCGTTTGACGTGGGTGTCCTCATCAACGATAAAACGAAAGCGAGTGAAATGGCCTGCAGTATCCTGGAGATGGTGGTTAAAGAGTGTGCAGTGAGAGGAGTGAAGGTACACAGGAAGTGGCGCAACAAGTCCAAGTGTCGTAAGTGTTTTCACCTCGCTGCAGTTGTTGGTTTATTAGCGTCATTGTTAAATGCAATAAGGCCGCAGCATTCTTTCTCTCGTATTATATAGGCACATATTTATTTGACTTGATTCTCTGTTTCTAGTTTTAGTAAACCACAATAATTTGTATATTTGAATATTTGAATATAAATTGAATATTTGATTATCTGAAAAGCGTAACTATTTTTTCAAAATTTAATACTTTTCTTTAGAGCCATAGAAAAAACTATTTAAGTAGAATGAAAAAATCTGAAATAAAACGCTTTATTCTCTACAAAACACTCATCTAAAAGCATTGCAGTATACTATTTTAACTTTTCTACAAGTTCCTTTTTAATTAAACATTCTCTCCGACCATAGCTTATAGGCTGGCTTTATTTATATCTCTGCACAATTGTATTCTTTTCACAGCTATAACATGTGTGAATGGCTTTGTGAATTCCAATAACGTGCCTCTCTGCGTACCGACATGTGTCGATCCTGATGGTGACAGGTGTACCGGGGCCACGTTCCCAATCCCCGAGGCGGGATGCGTGTGTCCAGCAGGGACACTTCTCCACGGAGAAGTGTGCGTTGATCATGACAGTTGCGGATGTCAACTGTCCGATGGAACCAAGCTTCAGGTAACTTTATAACACTGTCAAAGGCAGCAATTGCCCACTTGTCAAGTATGAATTCACTGGGTTCGCTGTTCGCACTGTCATCTATGCTACAGGAAGCATTGTCATACATCAGTAACTGCTTACTTTTCAAGTTAGCAAGTATTTCTGTTTGCATGTGTCTTTGTTTCCTGTTTCCATGTTGTAGAAATGATATTCAATGTGTCAATAAAAATAAATAAAAAACTCATAATCAGATCAGCGATTAACCCTTTAACCGCCAAGTTACTTATTTTGAATTTCCACCCCCTTGAAATTGTGTCTCGCTGACGCGACCCACAACTTCAAGGGGGGTGAAAATTATTCAGATTTGACAAAATGGAAGTCAACGATTTTGAAATATTACTGATTGATGTTACGTTTCCTCAACGTGGGCAAAAGCTGGTATTTAATGCTCCAATAAATAAAAAATGAAAAACAGATGAAGGTAGTTGATAAAATGTTGATGTCATTGTGTGTATTGCCGATTTATGCCTTGAGTCAGGTGGTGATAGCTTGCGAATAATTCCGGTGCGACTAGGGTTGAACACCAGAAACATATTACATATAGTGGTCTATAGCTTTATGTGCTAGTCATGTCTATAGCGTTATTATCTTTTTCGTTTGTCTGCCAAGCAAACCAAATTGAAAAAAATGTTTGTTAGATTCCAAGTAAACACAAACCATTTGTACAATATTGAATCAATTTTTTGTGTTTGTGGGGTTAGCATATGTTCTGACTGAAATTCTAAATTTTACCCACTTGAAGTTGTGGTTCGCGGTGTTAATATACAGCTGCAAATGGGTGAAAATATAAATTCTTGAATTAAGCGTTTTTAGCGCTTCGTGGGTTAAGAGGTTTGAAGGAGAGGTGTTACATGCCGTATCTATTCATTTTACTATTTGACAGCTCGGGGAAGAATTAGTGACAGCTGACTGCAGGGTTACATGTCACTGGAATGGCTTCCTGGAGACCGTCTCTACTTGTAGCCATGGCGAAACGTGCATTACTAAGAACGGCCAACCAACTTGCATAGATGGTAAGATGATCCTGTAAAAATCATTTTCTCACTATATAATGTATTTTGTCAGTAGCCTAATCGTTCCTTTCATCACGCGGATTATTTGTAACCAAATCGCTATTTTATCATAATTGTATTTCATTTTGACTCATAATGCTGGACCAGCGGAGTAGATGGTATAGATCAACATATCCTTACATCATGCGAACCACAACTTCAGGATGAAAATTTGCTGATTTTATTTTGATGCTTTAATTAATCTGCTAATGTTTAAATACCGATTTTTTTACTTATGTAACGTTAGGTTAGTAAGACTGAAAACTCACTCTCACTGCAGGCAGTGTCGCTCGCTCATTCATATATACATGTATATACGTAATCCGCATCGGTTGTCACCAGCTGGTCACGTCTATATTAATGGTCATGATATTCTACGAAATATCACCAATACTGTGGCAATGTGTTCTCAGCCGATCTTGAGGTTATGTCCTTATGAACATGTGCGATATAACGTTTCAGATCCTTAGGTTAAGTACTTTTGTCTTTAGCAAGTGTGCAGAAAAAATATATTGTTTTAACGTTAGACCAACATTGATTCAACATCTTGTGTCTGCTGGGTAATCAGTAGGCCTACATCCATGTAGTGACCTAATACCTTACATGTAGATCATAATTTAACCCTTTAACGGCGGTGACGCATATATTCGGGTTTTCATTTTTTATTAGCACATTAAGTACCACCTTTTAAACATGTTAAAGATACAATGTGACATCAATCAGCAATATTTGAAAACAGTTGACCTCCATTTTGTCAAATCTGAATTATTTTCCCTTACTTGAAGTTGTGGATCGCGTCAGCGAGACACAACTGGGTGAAAATTCAGATTAAATAATTTGGTGGGTAAAGGGTTAAAAGAGTAGTCCACTGTGTACCAAGAGCGGGATAAATATGTAACCAGAAAGCACCGATAGAAATAGAGCGAACTGGGAAATAACTAGAACCAGAAACAGGTGGAGAGTGGTCGACGGCTTTAGCCTTTGATACCGTCTAAGAACATTTTCCCCTGGTCTGATTTATTTGGTTGTCACAAATGAAATGAAATGAGTCAGGCCTTAGGTTGTCACAGTCTGTGATTGGTTCTCCATATTTCCAACTGGTGTTTTTTCATTCTTTTAACCCACTATAGGCATCTCAGTGTGCATACCTTTGAGTCAGTGTATTAAAATCCCCTTTTTTTTAGAATCCTGCGTGTGCACAGCTTACGGAGACCCGCATTACACAACATATGACAAGAACATGATACATTTCATGGGTGCCTGTAAGTACCTGCTCACCGGAAACCTCGTCAATAACGGACTCGCCGAGTTCAACGTTCTGGTCAGAAACGAGCATCGCAGCACCTCCACAACAGTGTCCTACACCCGCTACGTGGAGCTGGTGTATGGTACCTTTACTGTGAGGATGGGGAAAGGACAAGTTCTTCTGGTGAGTGTGTCAATGTTATTTTGCTATGTTCTTATGAAACGAGAGGTCTGGGTCTATGAAAAATGATTTATAATGGACGCGTAGACTGTAGATCCATAACATATAATAGAGCGAACTGAGATATTTATGATGATTTCAAATTGAAAAACCTTTGGTTTCCACCGTTTATACAAAAATAATTCGGCGTTTTAAGGGGTAGTTTGGCTGTACATGTAAGCACTTCATGCGCCACGTGACTTATTTTAAATACAACTAATTGCGACATTTGTATTCAAAAAGTCATGACATATTATACGCTTTGTGAATAACGACACACAAATATCACGATGATGATGTTCCAAACATTAGATAATATGTTATCTCATAAAATCGTGACATTTTTTGTTCACCTAGAGATGGGAATTGCGACAGCAATTCCCATCTATAGATGAAGAAAAATCAGAATAAACAGCTGGAGATCAGGAAGGATGAAATAATTCTTTTTCCTGTTGTTTGTAGGTGAATGATTTAAATGAGAACACACCATGGTCATCTGCATCCAATACAATAACCATTAACACTGTCAGCAACCAGGAATATTATCTCACCACCGACTTCGGCTTAGAAGTCAGATAAAACTGAATTCAATCGTCTGTCTACGTCAGATTGTCAGGCATATTCAGGTATGATGATACTCCAGTAATACAAAACATTTCTATAACATTTGTACAATGCTGGACCAAAGTCGAAGAAGTTGATCCGACGTTGTACATATGTTTTGAGTTTGCTTGGATTTGTAGTACGTAGGCCTACATTTCAGTTCACTTTAATTGTGTCTTCGGTGGAGGTAAATATTGCTACAATAAGAGTTTCTTGTGTATTATGTTTTAAAAATGATCCATGGCTGAATGTATAGAAAAGGAATATCTGAAAGCAGATATATTGTGTAAAAATCTGAAATTTAAGCTATTATAATGACAGCATCCACATTTAACCCTTTAACCGCCGGTGCCGCATATACTCGGATTTTCATTTTTTATTATCACAATAAGTAGGCCTACCATCTTTTACACATGTTAAAGATAAAATTTAATGTGACATCAATCAGCAATATTTGAAACCAGTTGACCTCTATTTTGTCAAATCTGAATAATTTTTCACTCACTTGAAGCTGTGGATCGCGTCAGCGAGACACAATTTCAAGTGGGTGAAAATTCCGATTGAATAGTTTGGCGGTTAAAGAGTTAAATGTGAAAATCTCAAATATAACGGTATTCAAAACGGAATGTATAATAGTTATTTTGGTATCAGTTTCGCGATGTAGCTAAAACTAAGCTGAGTAGGTCTTGACATAAAAAAGATTACTTTGTTGAATTAAACACAAATCATGACAATTCGATAGGTAATTATGAAATGTACACTCACTTGTCTTTGTCTTTCTTAACTGTCCATAATTTCAAACACTAGCTATACGATTAGTGTAGATTCTTTCGCTATATGTGTAATTAAAGTGGTAGCCTCTGATCTAAGTTATATACATTTCCGGTTTAAACAGAAATAAAGTCACGGGACTTTGTGGAGATTGTAATGGTGATGCTACAGATGATCTGAACACAAAAAACGGGGATCCAACCACCGGAGACAGCTACTCCCGGCATGCGGCAGTGGGCAATAGTTATCAAGTGGCTGATCAAGAAAACACAGGATCGTGAGTGTGGTATGAATGAATGAATGAATGAAAATGAAAATGAAAATGAATGAATGAATGAATGAATGGATGAATGAATGAATGAATAAATAGATGAATAAAAGAATAAATGAATGAATGAATGAATGAATGAATGAATGAATGAATAAATGAATGGACGAATACATAAAGAAATGCATAAATATATATAAATATATGAAAATAAGTAATCCTTAAAATTAAACATTATTTAACTATGCTAATGACTGAATGAACTAAAACCTGACAACCTTATGTAAAGCAAGGTACATAATTAAATCTAAAAGTTACAAGTAAATCGTTAAATGTTTTCTAATACAAAATACAAGACATTAATGATATGCAGTACATAGCAGGTTTTATATATACAAAATATATCAATGGTGGGGTCAAAACGACAACGTCGCAGGGTAAAAACCAAAAACAGATAAAAAACATGCCTTCACATGGATGTAAAATATTTTGTGCTTGATCATTGACAAATGCACAAGAGAGCTTTAAATTGGTATTTTAACTCTTCATTTGACCTCTTTTTTCATACTTTTTCAGTAAATAGTCAAAATTCTCAGCTGATTTTTGTATGGTATACATGTTTAGTTTTGATTCAAATATGTTCTAGAAATATTGTTAACTAATAAACCCATTTGGAATAAAAATATTGAGTTATGTGAACATAAATTATTACATGCTTTTTTGGTTGGACGTAAAATTTACAAGCTTTTCTTTGGGCTGATATTTGATATCAATAGAAAGCTACTCGCACAGGCCACGGATGTAAAATATGTTGTGTCTAATCTTTGACAAATGCACAAGAGAGCTTGAAGTTGGTACTTTAGCCCTTAATTTTACCTATTTTTCATACTTTTTCAGTACATAGTCAAAATACTTTTCTCTCAACTGATTTTTGCGTATAATAAATATTTAGTTTTGATTGAAACATGTTCTAGAATTATTGTTGACTTCAAATAAACCCTTTTGGAATAAAAAATAATGAGCTATTATTGGTGTCAGCCAAACTGGTGTCAGCCAATTTAATCACTACAAAGTTATCTGGGCCACTAAAGAAGTGATCACAGCCACTTTTAAAAATATCTAAGCGACAACAAAAATGATCTTTACCACTGAAGAAGTGGTTACAATACCTTTGAAAGTTATCTCAGCCACTCCAAAAGTGATCTTGGCCACTGATGAAGTGATCACAACAATATAAAAAGTTATCTCGCCAATGCAAAGTTATCTTGGCGAGTGAAGACGTGATCACAGACACGTTATCTTAGCCACTACAAAGGTGATCTTGGCCACTAGCAAACTGGTGGCAGCCAATTTAAAGGTTATCTAAGCCACTACAAAGTGACCTGGGCCACTGATAAAGTGATCACAGCCATCTAAACGACTACAAAAGTGATCTTGACCACTGAGGAAGTGGTTACAATAAGTTTGAAAATTATCTCTGCCACTATAAAAATGATCTTGGCCACTGCTCACTTTATAAGTGATCTCAGCCACTACAACAGTGATCTTGGCCACTGAAAAAGTCTCCTCAGTCACTTTGAAAGTTATCCCAGCCACTACAAAAGTGATTTTGACCACTAGCAATCTTATGTCAGTCCCTAACTAGATTTGCCTGAGGGGTAAAGCTTGCGTCTCCACCTGCCCCACATAGTACATTAATTATAGAGAATTTTTCATGTAAACCACGCGAAAATGTGATGTCAGAATCACACCAAAATCTAATCAACATATGGCCAGGGTAAGTTGCTTCCTTGGAACAAATCGGTGAAGCAGCTCAAGCTCTTCAGAGTAACATTTGTTTCGTCGGCCATCTTGAATTTTGTTGAAAAAATAAAAAAAAGAAAACAATTCTCCTGATTTTTTTCTCAGGGCCACTGGGCTTACACAAAATATAAAATTTGAGCTGTATAACCATATTACAAAATTTTGATAAGAGCCAAAATGAGCAAAACCGAAATATCACCTATAATCCTGAAAAATAAAAAAAATTAAGTTTTTATTATCATAATCACACAAAAAACTAATCAGCACACATCTAGGGTAGGGTTATACCTTTTAACTAAACATGAAACAAATCTATGGAACAGTTCAAGCTCTAGAGAGTGACATAGGATTTTGGCGGCCATCTTGGATTTTGTTGAAGAAGCTGAAAAACGCAAAAAGACTACCGGGTAAATTCCCTAGGGCCAATATGCATACGGCAAATATTTAGAAAAAATCCCAGCAGAGGGTGTATAGCTATATTACTAAATTTTGATGATAGCCAAAATGAACAAAACTGAAATATCCGCAAAAATTCTGAAACGTAATAAAACAAAGTTTTTATTATCGGAATCACACCAAAAAATAATCAGCACATGTGCAGGGTAATTAAGGTATTTCCTTTAAACCAATATAAAACAAATCCAGGAAGCGGTTCCAGCTCTAGAGAGCGACATAGGATTTTGGCGATCATCTTGGATTTTGCTATAGAAGCTGAAAAACGCAAAAAAATACCGGGTAAATTCCTTAGGGCCAATATGCATACTGCAAATATTTAGAAATAATCCGAGCAGAGTTATAGGCCTATAGCTAAATTAACAAATTTTGAAAATAGCCAATATGAACAAAACTGAAATATCCGCTAAAATTGTAAAATGTGATAAAAATCATAGTTTTTATTATCAGAATCACATCAAAAACTAATCAGCACATATGCAGAGTAGGGTCCTCCCTTTAAACCAACCATGAAACAAATCCATAAAGCTCTAGAGAGCGACATAGGATTTTGGCGACCATCTTGAATTTTGTTAACAAGGTAACAAGGTAAAAGTTATTGTAACCACTACTTCAGTGGTGAAGATCACTTTTGTTGTCGTTTAGATATTTTTTAAAAGTGGCTTTGATCACTTCTCCAGTGGCCCAGATCACTTTGTAGTGGCTTATATAACCTTTAAATTGGCTGACACCAGTTTGTTATGTGGCCAAGATCACCTTTGTAGTGACTGAGATAACTTTCAAGTGGCTGTGATCACTTCTTCACTCGCCAAAATAACTTTTGCATTGGCGAGATAACTTTCTAAGTTGCTGTGATCACTTCTGCAGTGGCCAAGATCTCTTTTGTAGTTGCTGAGATAACTCCAAAAATGGGTGTGATCACTTCTTCAGTCATCAAGATGACTTTTGAAAAAGGACTCCAGAGAATGTGAAAGTAATAACAAGCATTTATACCATATGAAGTTAACATGAGCGAGAAGTCTTGCCGGTATTCACTAAGAAAACGTTATAAATTGCTCAAATGGAGGGATAAAATACAAAGTTTGCGCCTAATTGTTGTACATTTCGTGTATAACAGAAATAACAAAATATGTATCCACGTTAAAGCCCTTGATAGTTAATTTTAACTTATATCAAAAATGTTGGTACATCTTTTTGTTTTGGGTACCCAGTACTCATTGGGCAAAAATGTGAAACACTTCCAATTTCCCCGGGCTGGAAGAAAAGTGTCTAAATATTACATCTAATCCGAAAAGTGTGTAATATGTTCTAATAGCTAATTATTTTTTAGTGCAAAAGGGTTTTCTTTTAAGTCAACGATATTGGTCTAGAACATGTTTGAATCAAAACTAAATATTTATTATACACAAAAATCAGTTGAGAGAAAAGTATTTTGACTATGTACTGAAAAAGTATGAAAAATAGGTAAAATTAAGGGTTAAAGTACCAGCTTCAAGTACTCTTGTGTATTTGTCAAAGATGAGACACAAAATATTTTACACCCGTGGCCTGTGACAGTAACTTTCTATTGATATCAGATAGATTGATATAGCTCGAAATTTGACTACTCATTGGGCAAAACTGTGAGATACATACAATTTTCCTGAGCCCCCCAAAAAAGGGTGCAATTTTCACGTCTCTAGCCAGTAAAGCATGTAATATGTTCACATAACTCTTTATTTGTATTCCAAATGGGTTTATTCTAGGTAGTAGTTCTAGAACATAATTGAATCAAAACTAAACATGTATACCATACACAAATCAGTTGAGAAAAAAATATTTTGACTATATACTGAAAAGTATGAAAAAAGGTCAAATTAAGAGTTAAAATACCAACTTAAAGTGCATTTGTCAATGATCAAACACAAAATATTTTACATCCATGTGAAGGCATGTGCCAGTAGCTTTTTATTTATATCAAATATATTGATATAGGTCAAAATTTTACTACTCAGTGGGCAATAATGTGAGATATGGTCAATTTTCCCGAGCCTGAAGAAAAGCGAGCTATTTTTACGTCTAACCCAAAAAGCGAGTAAAATGTTCACTTAAGTCATTATTTTTATTCGAAATGGATTAATTTTAAGTCAACAATAGTTCTAGAACATGTTTGAATCAAAACTAAACATTTCTACTAGACAACAATCGGCTGAGAGAAAAGTATTGTGTCTATTTACTGAGAAAGTATGAAAAATAGGTAAAATTAAGTGTTAAAATATCAACTTAAAGCTATATTGTACATCTGTCATTGATTAGACACAAACTATTTTACATCCATGTGAAAGCCTGTGGCATATGTGAGTGATACCGAATAATTTAAAAATTATTTAAATAAAAATTTACCACAGTTTTAGCAAACAATCACTTCATACGCAATATTTCAAATTGCGGTTTGCGACTTTGACGGTAATAATATTTAAATGTTTTTTACGGTACTTTTGGACAGGGTGATTTTTGTAAGACGCACAGATTCGGATTCCTGAGAAAATTTCACTATAGGTTGAATTCTTGGATCGTATGGACCTTTCAACACAAATAAAACTCTGCGACTATGAGATGAATCAGATGAGCGGAGATGGGTAATCTCCGCTCTGAGTTATATTGTAACGTCCTAGACGGTGTGCCAGCATTGACATAGCTAACATCTTTCACAGTGGCATATGAAGACCTCTTAATATCAATATTATTATAATCAGTCTGAGTTGGCATATATCTAATGTTGTTAGTTGTTTTTGATCTTTTAAACTTTTAAACTGGTTTGTAGAAAAGTTTGGTAGACAGGATGCTATAGCCAGCAAACATGAGACGTTGGCCAAACGTTGGTTAATGTTTACCCATGACCACTCCGAATGTGGTTTATTATAATTGATGTCCAATCTTACTCATTATATAGTTTTCCATTCATCGATCATACGATGGGTGCAATATCTACAAATAATTGGTAGGTCATAGCAGTTAACGTAGCTATACATTTGTAATCATTTATATGTTATTGTATTATTTATTTATCATTTTGTCAGTTATTTATTCACACATACCCTGTAACATATTTACTTTAATGTTTATACTTGTATTTAATTGTCATTGCAGATGCGCCACCAAACCATTCAATATTCTCAAAGATAGACTAAAACAAATCAGCAGATTTATATACTGTGGTCTGCTAATGCCGAGCAATGATACCCCGTTCAAATCATGTCTGGACGCCCTGGGTCCCGTATTGAGTGCGCAGTATTTGGAGAGCTGCAGCGTAGATGTGAGGATGCTATATAAATCTGACCGAGAGGGTGCTAAGCAAATGGCTTGTGACGCCTTAGAGATGGTTTTGAAGGAGTGTACAGCCAGGGGAATTCATGTCGATACCAGCTGGCGGACAAAGTCAGCCTGTCGTAAGTTAACCCTAACGCTGAAATATTGATGCATAAGCCATGAGCCCTAAAGGGTTATGTTCAATTTGAAATCATCATAAATGTCTTAGTCAGCTCTTTTCGCTTCATTTTAATACGTATGTTATTACGTTATTACGTTTATCACAATGATAAATTTGAATTCTTTCGTAATTCAGCACGGGAATCGACTTTAGACGTACACACGTCGGATTCCCGCATCCACGTCCATTATAAATTATTTAATCATTTATAATGGACGTAGGCCCATAATTTAGGTGTTCAAATGGAGCGAAACATATAACAATTTATAAACCCTTATATGCTAATTACATTTATAGCTTATTCTAGTCTGACGTGTATTCTTAATCAGTAATTTAAAGGGGAAATAAAAATGAATTTTGCTAGATCGGCACAATCATATTCTGATTCAAATTACTCAGCAGGTAACTATGTTTTGTTGATTAAAGTTTCATAATGTAGCGCTTTAAATAATAGGAGGTAATTTATGTGATTTATATCAGAGTCGGCATTATTTAGCCGTACATCATAACGAAGGAGAAAGGGTTATTAATTATACTTAGCTCCTATTGGCAACCTCTTTAGCTTTGATTATATACTTTGTGCTAAATTAGCTAGTATGTCATTTGTTTGGTCTGAAATTTAACAGAAATATAAGCTAGCCGAACAAAAATTTCATCGAGTCAATTGATAATTATCTGGCAAATATATACTATTTGAGCGGATCCAATCAATTATATGTATTATCTAACGATAATAAATATTAACCCTTACAGTGTGGGGACCGACTTTAGTCGACAGAATCTGGTGTCTGTAGACGTCAGATTCTGACGACTAAAGTCGATCCCCACACTGTAAGAATCAACATATTACTAATGGCCGGAAACCTATAACATGGGTATTCAAATGAATGAGAAAGAGCTAACTGAGACATTTATGATTATTTCAAATTGAAAAAACCCTTTGGTTGCGATGTTTTTTTCCAATTAATTCAGCGCTTTAAAAGTTAAAGCAGCTCCTTGGTATGACATCAATTTTTGTTTTTAGTTTTGTAATGAAGTAGTGTATCCCCCAGATCATGATTTTATTTTTTTCGGAGTTTTTAGATTAAAATACATTTTTTTTATCAACATTTCTATGAATCCGCTTAAAACCCAAACACATTTTTTTGTATACCTGAACACTCGCTAAAGGACGGTTGAATGTTCCTACAGCATTGGGCCACATGGTGATGCCGTCGGCCCAGCGTTGGGCAGACAAACAGTGTTGCAGATGTATCCCCGCATGTCTTGACTATAAGACACCAATTAGCGGCGATTGCTTTGATCTCACGGTCCAAGACGTGGAAATATGTGGTGTAAAGTGCTATTGCTAACTTGTTTTGTTTACATGGCAATATACGACCTGGACATATAACTATTTCACTCTTTTTCGGTGCTTTAAAATTGTTTTTTGACTTTTTTGTATTTTTAGTTCAGATCAGTGGGCTATATAGCTTTATATGTATTGAATTTTTAAAATTGAAAAAATTGAAAATGTAATATTATAAATTACGAAACGACTGACCTGCTTTAACAGCATTCCTATAAACCTTCACGATGCCGACATCATTTTTCATGGATGAACATTTAATTTCATACAGGGTTGACTAAAATCGATCCCCGCACTGTAAGAATCAACATACATGTATTTGTAATGGCCGGAAATCCATAACATAGGTATTCAAATGAATTAGAAAGAGCTAACTGAGACATTTATGATGATTTCAAATTTAAAAAACCCTTTGTTTGCGATGTTTTTTTTACAAATTAATTTAGCGCTTTAAGGGTTAAACTGTTAAATTTAAATAGTTATTATAAATTAGGCCACAGTTTTTTAATTTCCAGTTTTACGGACCCGCCGACCCCAATTTTCGCAATTTAGAAATAAAATTAAAATTCTAAAATGACCTTTTTTATTTACGCCGACCTAACCCATCTTGTATTCAAAAAAAATAATAATAACCCAATTCCCCAAAGAAAACAAATAAAATAAATTAGAGGTGTTCGACATGTACAATACAGGCCGTGGGATCGCGCCATAATAGCGCACGATTTGCCTAATTGCGCACTGTGAGAAATCCCATTGAGCCACGGTGCCGCGTACGTAGCTGTAAACATCGTCTTTTTGGAAGATTTTGTTCGTGATAGCCAGCCCTGAAAGCAGACATCCGGGCCTTCCGATCATCGATAGCCAAGTATCAGTACTACATGTATTCATATTCTAGAGTTTGTCGTTGTGTTTACTTGGCTACCCCATGTGACCGACGCGGGCCAATCAGGAACCAGCTTACGTGTGGATGATTCTGGGAGCCAATCTCATGCACTGTATTAAGTGTATGTGAATGATCAATCAATAATAAGATTGGCTGCTGCTCGTTTGGACCATGTTCTGTTATGTTATGATAGTCAGAAGGCTTCCAGCGGAGTATCAAGGCGTGCTGCTGCTTGGAAGGATACTTCAGGCAGACAGACCTGTGTGTTTTGAAGGCAGGCAGGACTACTGAGCTAATATGCTTTCACTGACAGTTTATTATAGACCTGTACTAATCTACAGTATAAATTAGCAAGAATATGAAATTTATTGGGTAGAACCATTCAGCTTTTTACAATGTGACTAAAAATTGCTGTTTTTCGTGGTGCCCATGCAGATCGCAGATGTTATTCATTCTTGGCCATGCCACACGTTTTTGGTAGACTGTTCTTATAACTTTGATTTAATGGCAAATGTAGCAGGGGGTAGATCTATTTATTGGGCAACATTAAAATTATCCCAGCATTTACAATTGTTGATAGTTGAATGTGTGCTATATAGATTCTAGGCCTAGGTTTACCGCTTAATAGTAAATCTTCGAGACATATATTAACCCTTTATCTATAACAGTTTTCTGATATTCCAATTCTGCATCAAAAACACTTCTCACAGCTTTGGAATTTGAAAAAATGAAAGGGGATACTTGCACCCTCAATCAGCTTCCCCAGGAATGTCTAGCGTCTAAGTGCATATTTGGGCTAAGGGTCTCAAACTGGGGCTACCACAATTTCAATACTGGTACCCTGGCAGGCACTATTTTTTTTAATCATTTGACGAGCCTATAATTTTTAGTCCCTTTTTTCAACACTGTATGGGCCACATGGCTCCCACTTTTTTCATTATCTAAAACTGACTATTTATGGCCTTTCTTTCCCTGCATGCTGTATGCATGACGTCGTCTGATTGGCTAAGCCTAATCCCTCATGAGTGGAGATTTCTGATTGGTCTACATACTGTCATTATTGAAGAAAATGGCGCCGTAACCTAACTTGATTTTTTTGTCCTCCGACCCAGTTTTTTTGATGAAAAAATAAAAAAGTACACAACTCCCAACTTTATTTTTATTTCGTCCTCCGACAGTCCAATCTGGACAAAAAAATCCGTAAAACAGGAAATTAAACAACTGTGGCCTCAGCGAAGCGAAACGACTGGCCTGCTAACAGCAACCCTGTAAAACCTCACGATGCCTACAAACATCATTTGTCATGGTTGAACCTTTGATTTGATACGGTGTTTCAGATCTGTCATTGCTATTAAGCTGTTTTGACGATATATGACTTTTTTTAATTTGTTACCGCAAGAGCTGAGTCGAGAAATACGACAGAAATTCGCGGCTTGCAGTGGCCCATGATTTTAGCGGTGAGCTCGACCTTAAAAATGCTAAATATTGAATAGATCGATATATATAACAATACACAAATCTTGTACTTTATTCAGCTTTGGAATGCGACAGTGGTTTCGTCTACTCCCCCGACGTCCCTGTGTGTGGACCAACATGTTCAGATCCTGATGCCACCAGGTGTGTGGATGTGGAATCCCCTGTGCCAGTGGAGGGATGTGTGTGTCCGGATGGGGAACTTGTCAGTGACAATGAGTGTGTGCCTCAAGATGAATGTGGGTGCATAATAGGAAATCAATATATCAAGGTACACCTACTTATACATGTCATAAGTATGAATGAATGGGGTTTCAGTCAGTGTTTATCCTGACACAGAGTGACCTGGCAACTTAATAATGAGACTAATCAAGTTCATAACAATTCATCACAGTTCATGAAACAGTCCCTCATTAACTTTCATGAACTAGCCGTGAACCGAATTAGGAGTTATCAAGTTCATAATAATTCATCAAAGTTTAATAAACTCTCTCATGAACTTTCATCGACAGCCTATGAACTGACTTGATCCTACCAAGTTCATAAAAAATCATGACTGTTTATAAAACTCTCCGTATGAACTTAATGAACTAAATTATGAACAACATTAGTTCATCAAGTGTTCAATAATATTCATGATTTGTCATGAACTGTTTTTTATGAACAGTTCTTGAGCACAGTTCATAAACTGGTTTGATGAACCTTTGATGAATGTTCTTGAACATCCATCAACGTTCATCACTTGATGAACTTCATCTCACCGGGGACTGAGTAGCCAATCAAGTAGCCAAATGTTAAAAAGTTGTCTAGTTAGTAGTCACTTTATTTTGTCCGAATGTCACACAGAATATGGGTAGATGATATTTGATTAGTAATCTAGACTGAAATACCTTTGTTCGTGTTTTATTCCCAGCATAGGAAAGCTGATCTGAAGTACGATTGTTTCAACTAAAATAACATACATTTCAAAATATTTTCCTTTATTTTAATTCTTGCCTAATCATGCTAATTAGTATATTTTTTAAAAATGCCCACGACCACATTTTCTGATAGCAGCAGTTCAATGTTCAATTGAATTCTGTTTGAAGCCAATGGCTACTTTGTACTGACTAGGACCAGCAGTGTTTCAGGCCTTATCTGTACTCATATAGGCTAAAATGGGCCAGGAAACCCCCTTGAGGATAGTAAGATGGTTTCGAAAATCCAGTTATGGCGGTTTGAGGCCGATCACGCTAAGTCTCGGCCTAGGAGGCCGCCGGAAATAATAAAGCTTTACTCACATCATGCATACCACAATTTATTATGTTATGCATTTCTGCTAACATTGATCAAACGCGTTGATATAGAAACAGCGAACTTTAATTATATTAGATCCAGCTTTTTAATAGGTGTATCTCGCATAACTGGTAATTACGTCAGCTATAGAAGTTTAAGTGGAAGAACAATTGAATCACTTAAAGAGTTGAAAACTGTTTTCTCAATCCCATAAACGTATCAGTCAGTGAATATATGCATGTACATATTATTGTAAACGTGAAATGCCGACACCAATGGCTTTTATTGACAGATCGCTGAACACATCACTAGTGGTGATTGCACAACAACTGTGACATGCAGGAGTCATCACGACTTAGTTACAACAAACACACCCTGTAATGGAAATTGTGAGATACGGAATGGGAAGCGTATGTGTGTTGAAGGTAGGTAGTGTGGTGATTATTGTACATTGCATCTGCTATGGTCGTAAATTAAAAAAACGTAATGTCCAGATTTGCCGAGGAAAGTTAATGACATGAAGTGTTTTGGTAGCTGGCCCATGCACGCGTCTGGATTAGGATCTACGGGGAATGGTCCTTCGCGATATAAATATTATTGATATCGATGTAATCGAGACGACTCTTTTCGAAAATGATTATATGTGTAGGCCTATGTAACTATGTGATCCGTGTGTCTCCCATATATTTTTTGATCGCTACATGCAGCGAGCAGGGTCGATGTTTCGGTTGCGTGATTTTTTGTTCTTACACCATGATACGGAGTCACTATACGAGCATATCTTTTTCGACCAAAATATTTATCATAATCCTCCATGGGTGGTAGCCAGCGGTACTCGGCAGTGACGAAAAATCCATTAATCAGCGGGGATAATGAATGTATTATATATTATATTACTAACAAAATATGGGTATGATGTTTCCTCCACATTTTCTTTCCCACTAATCGGATGAACAGGTCTTCTGGGATGCAATGCGTTTTTATCTCACTTTGTCTTGGGTTTATGACAGATATAGGCCTAACTCTTTCAGCTCGGAATACTTTCTTAGCCGTTTCCCGGCTGCCTTACACAATGGCGGGGGCCCTAGGATAGTGGTTAGCACCGCTGTCTTTCACGCTAGAGTTCGGGGCTCGGTTCCCGGTCTCGGTGGTTTGAAAAAAACAAAAATGTTTCTTCCCCATCCACGTGTAAAACTCAATATTGTGGCCGCGAGGTAACGTGCTCGGCGTCAGACCGCCAGGGCACGAATTTCGCATCCTGTGTCTAAAGGATAGTGTCATCTCATTCGTCTCACCATCCTCAGGAGGTTCTCCTGGCCCAGTTTAGCCTATATGTGCACACAAAGGTGGCCTAAAGCCCGATTCAATTCCTTTTGCTTTACACAAAATGTCCACAAATTCGTGCTGGGGATTATAGCGAACCCAATGGTAGGCCTAAATGATTAACGACACACGTAACAGGCCAAAAAGCCAGTGTTATGTATTTACACTTAGGATAATGATATAGTTATCCAGCACAGTTTGCCATATACTAGTACTAGTAGGCCTATTAGACATAGGCCGATCGATGTCACGATCACCGCAAGTCGGCCATTTTGAATTTGGTAGTGTTGATTTTTTCAGAATGCATCCTTTCCAGATATGCATATTAAAATAAATAATGGCTGATAGTCGGTCATTTTTAATTTGATCGTGTTAAAATAAATTTTGTTAGGGTGCATCCTTCAATGAAATTTCACACTTTGATTTATAGCAGGCCTAATAGTTTAGCTATCTGTCCCGTTTTTTTTTAGATATTACGCATATTTAAGTCACTAATGGCCGCAAGTCGGCCATTTTAAATTTGCTCGAGTTGAAATTTGTCAGGGCATATCACTCCCTGAAGCCACATGTTTTGTTTTTCCACTAATGGTCTAGCTATCTGGCACGGTTTTCCATGCATAACCATAGGCACCTGAAATGGATGAGTGATGAACAGATGAATTGCATCTCACTCTCAATAAGAAGAAATAGAGTGAGATGCAATTCATCACTCATCCATTTCAGGTGTCTGTGTGTATTACGCACACTGTAAAACTTTGCTGTTGTTTTTACATCCATTTACTGTTTAATTTAACATCAGTTTACCGTACTGTTGATTTAACAGTAATCCACTGTTATAAACTACATTCACTGTTGTTGCATAGTTTTTTAACAGCGCATTACCGTATGAACAGCGAATCGCTGTTTTTTCGACATTTGCATGGTGCATTCTGGGACAGCCAGAATCCCAGCAGGCGACGCAATCTTGAACTGAGAAAAACAATACAAATTCAATTTATGTAAGTATTCTCAATTTCTTAGTGTAATATGTATTAAAATAGCTCTGCCAATATCATGAATGCGGATAGACTTGAGTGGCATATCAAAATAGATCGTTGTTTACTTTATAATACGAGTTCATGTTGCAGAGTGATTACACGTGGAAGGTACAGTAACTTACTGTTTATGTGGCATATGCCACAGTAACTTACTGTACCTACAGTGCACACTGTTACTTGTACGGCAATTAACCTTTGTAAGTAGGCCTAGGCCTATATATAGAATAATAAAGTATCTCAATTTGTTTTTGCATTGATTAAATTTTGTGTGATATGAGTTTTGTTTGTATAACTTAGTTATATGTTTTCTTTGCAGGATCTGTTGAAGAAACATCCCGTCCATCATAAGCTATCAAGTCTTGAAGCTATCGGAAAGATGTCTTTCACAAATGACTTTACAAACATTGAATTTTATAAATTGAATTGAGACTCTGGGAAGGTTGACATGTAGGCCTAGTCTATCTGTTTATTGTATGTTAAACTCTGTTAAATACAATTTCCCTTCTGCACAGTGGTCTGGAGCCAAGATTATAATCTTTAAAACCAGATGAGACATTCTCTATTAATGAAATAAATTGGGTGGATCGGATGCAGCTATAAAGCACCTGTGTTTTTTAGAATGACGATCAAAACTATTATTTGGGATGATTAAATATGTATCATTTTGCTTGGGGTGATTAAATATGTTTGTGATATTGATTTATGTAATATTGTTTTCTAAAATATCATGTAAGATTGTTTGATATAGAATAAATTGTATATGGAATACAATTGTTAATTGAATTGTTGCCTGTATTTAACAAAAATAATTGTTCTGGTGGCTCATTGATTACTTTGTAACAGCGTTTTCAGCTGCCAAAACATAAAGCTTAAAATTATTCAGTGGGCGTCTTTTGGGATGGTGGAGAAATTTAAGACGGTAGTTTAACGTATTTATTATACAGTAATTTACTGTATTTAATATTTTCAATGAAGGTACAGTAACTTACCGTTTATAGGGCTTATTACAGTAATTTACAGTACCTATAGTGCACTGTTATTTGTACGGTAATTCGCCGTTTATGAATAACAGCAATTTACCGTACATACATTCCACTGTCGTTTTAACGGTAAATTGCTGGCGTTTTTTTCTGCCAGCAATTTACCGTTGTTTCAACAGTGAAAAGTTTTACAGTGCATAATAAAGCCATAATAAATGGCAATACTTAATTTTATCTAGCTGACATTTCTCAGGGTGCATCCCACCATGAAACTGCACATTTTGTTTTATAACAATAATCCAACTGTCTGCACGGTTTTCCAGATATTACGTAGGCTATATATGAAAGTAATAGCCGTCGATAATCAACCATTTTAAATTTGATCGAGCTGAGATTTTTCAGGTAATATCCTTCTTTGAACCGCACATTTTGTTTCATAGAAATCGTCTAGCTTTGTGTCACGTTTTTCTAGATATTATGCATATAAAAGTAAATAATGGCCAATATTAGACCATTTTGAATTTCATTGAATTGAAAATTGTCAGGGCATATCCCTCCCCGAAACCGCACATATTGTTTTGTAGCAATGTTTAGTGAACCTCTTAACTCCACCGATTTCAGTCTGGATTACGTACAAATCGGTCGCCTAGAAATGAAAGGGTATATTATTTGATATTTTGATAAATAAATCAAGATGTGGACGTTCTGGACTTTAATTTGATACATTACACATCATGTTAAAGCAGTTTTAAACCGATCGCCTTTGAGTGTGATTGCAGTGACAGTTCACACTTATGAGAGAATACATAATTTGATGATGATAGGGTAAGTCATGCCATCATTGGATAAACGTCGGTACATGTTGGCCCATTGTTGTGTAAGAGTCATATATGCATTCGATTGACGCTGTGTCAACATAATTTATTTGAATATTTTTAAGTCAATATCCGATGAATTTATTCAAATGTCAATTTCTAATGGATTATGGTCAATGTGTAATGTCAATGTCAATCATATCTGAATGTCGGATGAGTTATTTCCGACCATGTTGAGTCAATATACCTTGAATTTGGTAACTATTAAGTTGATATTCATGAACGTGGCCTATAATTCTACATTATCATTAGTAGGTCTACTGTTTAAAGTGCAAATCGTTAATAAGTCATAGCCATTCGTGATTCGACCATTGCAATAATAAATAAGTAAGTAGTGGTGTTATACAATTATATTAGTTGTAAATCACTGTTATTTGTCAAGTGTTCATCAAATGGTACTGACCTTTTAGCGTAGTAATAAATAATTAAAATTCTCACCCACCTGTAGTTTTGGGTCGCAGAAGCGAGAGTAAACTTCACGCGGATGAAAGTTTAAATAATTCAGGAAGTCAAAAATACCCATAATAATTGTTAAAGTTGGGATGAAACATTTACATTTTTTTTTTGCTGAATAAACACAAACTTCGCCAATGAACGTATTTACTATATTAACAAAACGTATTGAAGATGATTGGCGTCCCAAATTAAACATTTCGCAAGATACTTATTTGGAGACTACATTATTAAACATCCCTCGCTCATCTCGTTTATTCTATAGATCACTCATACTATGCTTCAAGTATAAAAATGCATGAGGACATCGGCATCGGATAGAGATAACAAATATATTACAATATTACGCCTAAATAACTTTGTTCACATTTATTATAATTTTTTTCGATTAATGAACATGATAAAAAAGAACTAATTATTCAGTAAATCCACTGATCAATATAATATAATTTGACATCTCTTCATTTCCAGAACGAGCCTCGAAATGGTTTCCAACGTCATTAGGTTCTCCTGCTGATGTTTGCACATGTGGTGAGTTCTAAAGAATAAAGATAATCAATCTTTTTTTGTGTAGGGAACCAATATATAACGTTAGTGCAATGCAAAGTGAAATAACAGCAGCTATATATCTGTGATCCCACAAACAGAATACATTGACAATGTGCTGGTTTAATGTTGGGCCAGCGTCGCTGACGGTGGTCCAACAATAAACCAGCACAGGGTCAATGTGTTGAATAATTAATATAAAATTCCTAGGGGGCCTACCCCAGCAAACATAAAACATTTTTATAACATTTGTACAACGTCGTCCCAACGTCTTCGACGTTGGTTCAACATTGTACAAATGTTATAAAAATGTTTTGTGTTTACTGGGTACTGCATGGTATGTTGTGCAAATATAAGGAAAACTGCACAGTTAGAGGCCTACTGCAATTTGTATTTGTATTTAAAGGGACCCCTTGGGATGAGTCATTTTCAATGTTGTCAATTTTGAAAATTTAACTTATATGAAGCTATATAGCCTACTGATCTGAACTAAAAATACAAAAAAGTCGAAAAACAATTTTAAAGCACCGAAAAAGAGTGAAATAGTTATATTTCCAGGTCGTATATTGCCATGTAAACAAAACAAGTCAGCAATATACAGCACTTCACACCACATATTCCCACGTCTTGGCCGAGGAGATCAAAGCAATCGCCGCTAATTGGTGTCTGATTGGTGTCTTATAGTCAGGACATCAGGTGATGCACCTGCAACACTGATTGTCGGAAGGGGGGTTTATTTTTTTTTTCTGTCGGTCATTGAAAAAAAATTGTTTTGGATTTTGCAGTGGGTGAAATAGTTATGAGGGTTTTTTTTTCGCTCGCCAGACCAAAAAGTAACCAACACCAGAATGTAAAAGTGTTGGAAAACACTTTTCAAGTGTAGTGGGACGCAATTTGCCCCGTTCCCACAGCTGGGTAATGTAGTCTGATCTTCCATTCGTATTGGTCGAAAACACCGAAAATTAGGCGATCAATGGCGTTTCTACCAACGCCATTTTCCAAAATTTTATTCGGAATGCTCGGACAATTTTGTGCTTTAGACGAAATCCGATGGCTGCATGTTAACTAACTGCTAGAGTATTTTCGGAAAATGGCTGGAAACGTTCGGTAAGAAAATATTTGTTTAAGAAAAACCTTGAAAAAAGTTTTTTTACCCGGATAATTTCGACTCACCCGGCCGGGAAATCCGAAACAAGCTTATTTTTAATTTAGGCCTGAGGTTATTCAATCGCCCAAGACAGACAAGCGATTATCTTGAAGTATTTTCATAATATGGCCTAGGTGATGTTCTGCTGAGAAATCGCAAGCGAAACAAATGGGGTGTTTTCGTTTAAGCTTGATTTTGCTGCGATTTGTGATGCATCATTTATTTAAAATATATATATATTAAGTTCGAAAACAAAATTCTAAATATTACTATTTTCTGTTAATGTTTTTCTCGATTCTAAATATTTTGTTTATTTAAAAATAATTTTAACATTATTTTTATAATATATAGCCTACATTTTGTATCTAGATTTTTTTTAAATTTTAATAATAATTTTTAAACACCTATTTGTCTTCTTATTAATTGTAAAAAATAGTATATGCTAAAAAAATATGAGTTATGTTTTTCAAATTTTTGTTTTATAATTATTGATAAAAACAGGATAAATTTAAAAAATATTTAAAAACAATTAGAAAAAAAATATCATGACTATGATTACGTTAAATAACTAAAAAATACCACATTTTACCTGCGAAAATCACTGCAATGGAAAACCCTTTCTTGCATGCGAAATCGTTTGGCGGAATCGCTAATTGGCATATTGCATTACATGGAACCCGAGCAATATGCCTATTGTGGACTGTGAAAATGGACTAAATTTTGTTATAGCGCGATTTTCAGTCATTGCCGACTGTGAAAACGGTCTTTATAGATAATTTTACATTGTAAGCGCAATAACTTGTTCATGCAATATCCTCATATTTGTTGTGCATGGCACTATCAAACTTTAAATGTTATCCAACTTTGGCCGCAATCGATTCTCAGACGAGTGTGTTTTCGTTATGCTTATGTGTAGGCTTACAACATGCGCACAATCAATCAATCAATCAATCCTTAAAACTTCTATAGCGCCTATATCCTCAGCGGACCGAGCTCAGAGGCGCACAAATCCTTAGCGTGATCATGTGTCATAATCGAGGCCAAAGCAGGTTCGTCAACAGGGAGCCGGGCTGCTGAGGGACTAGGGTGGAAAAGCCAGGTCAAATATGTGGGATTTAAGTAATTTCCGGAATGTTAAGATTGTTTTGGCATTACGTATTGGCACAGGCAGGGCGTTCCATAAGGCTGGACCATATATATAGAGAGCTCTTGACCGAGTCTTAGTCTTTATACGAGGAACAACAAATCTATTCGAATTAGTGGAGCGTAGATATTTTGAGCATTTCGGCCGAACAAGTAAATCAGCCAGATATGTAGGTTGGTTTTCTTTTAGGGTACGGAAAGTTATTGCGCATATTTTAAAATGAATGCGAAACTTGACAGGAAGCCAATGTAATCGTTTTATAATGGGAACGGAACGACTAAATCGTGGGGCCTTGGTTACTACTCTTGCAAGGCAGTTTTGAACACGTTGTAATCTAGCGATATTCTTTTCTGGCATATTGTGGAAAAGTGAGTTACAATAATCTAACTTACTACTGACGAGTGCCACTGCAATTTGCATGGCAAGATCTAAGGACAGATTTTTTCGAATTCGACGCAGGTCACGGATATGATAGAAGCATGCCCTACATGTGTTTTCGGAAATTCAGGCTACTGTCGAATAGTACACCAAGATTTTTAGCTGATGTAGATGGATTTGTGTCTTGACCTAGAAGTAAGCATGGAAAATTATTCAAGAATTTTTCTCGCTGAAATTTGGTCCCAATAAGAAGAAATTCTGTCTTGCTAGGATTAAGCTTCAGCTTAGATCCTGTCATCCAGGCCGACACACCCACTTCTCAAGTGATTCCTTCGCGTTTGAAACTGATAGAGACATGTAAATTTGAGTATCATCGGCATAAAGGTGGTGGTTTATGTCAAAACTAGAGATAATAGCGCTGAGTGGTGTAGTGTATAAAGTAAAAAGCACTGGACCTAGCACAGAGCCCTGTGGAACTCCATAGGAGAGTGTGACTTTATCTGAAAAAGTGTCTTCAATTTTCACGGACTGGTGCCTATTTTGCAAATAAGAAGAAAACCAAATTTGAGCCTGGCCAGATATTCCATAACAATCAGAAAGTCTATCTGTTAATGTGGCATGGTCAATGGTGTCGAAAGCGGCCGACAAGTCAAGCAAGGTTAGAGACGTAACTTCACCCTTGTCCATACTAATGATGATATCGTTATGTACTTTCAGTAGAGCCGATTCTGTAGAATGATGTTTCCTGTAGGCCGATTGTAATGGATTAGATAGATGGTTATTTTTTATATGAGCTTGCAGCCTATTGGCTACTATCTTTTCTAAGATTTTGGAAATGAAACTTAAGTTGGATACAGGCCTGTAATTTTTCAGCTCGTTTTTAGGAAGAGATGTTTTTTTCAGTAGTGGTCTTACATGAGCTTCTTTGAAATTTTGAGGAAATGTACTAGTTTCCATTGAAATGTTAATTATGTCAGTGATGGGAGTAATTAATATGTCAAGACAATTTTTCAACACGCTTGTAGGAATGGGATCCAAATCACATAATTTTGACGATGAACTCAAAATAAGCTTTTTAATTTCATCTTCTGACGCACGTTCAAAAACGTTCATTTTAGATATAATATCTGGTTTTCGCACTTGTGGAATATTCTGTACTTTATCTGGAAATTTGGAACGGATAGTTTCAATTTTATCCACAAAATACCTAGAGAAATGATCACAAAGTGATTTTACTGATGTGAATTCTGGCAGAGCCGGAGGTGGAATTCTAAGCAGAATTTTATTTATTGAATTCCAAGGGCGTCGGGGATTGTCCGAATTTTCTGAAATAACATCAGCTAAATATTTCGATTTAGCTTTTGTCATCATTCTATTACACATGTGGCATTGATGTTTGTAACGAAAACGATCTAGATGTGTGCGAGATCTGCGCCATGTTCGTTCGAGATTGTGGCGAAGGGTTTTAGCCTTCATTATTTCTGGAGTCATCCATGGAGTTGATGGTTTTCTGGGCAGAGTCTTTGTACTTACAGGAGCGTGTTTGTCTAAAATAGAGCTAAGAACAGAATCATACTGTTGACAAAGTGCCGAGAGATCTTTCTCAGGTTTCTTTATTAGATCCGAACTGAGAATATCTAAATGGAACGATTCATAATCAATTTTGTTTATTTTTCGAAACGATATTTTTTCTTTGTTCCATTTCGTCTTACAACAGTCAATTAAATTTTCTGATATGACCGCAAGATGGTCCGAGATACCTGCTGCCGAAAAAACTGATTTGATAGAATTAGAAATGCGTTTGGTGATTAGCAGATCTAGCCAATGACCATGAACATGAGTCGGAAAATTAACATGCTGCTTCAGATCGAAACATGTGAGGATTTTATTGAATTTGTTTGTGTTTCCATTTGAGTTATCTAGATGTAAGCTGAAATCTCCGAAATTTAATTGATTGTTCCGATTAAGCGCATGCTCTATGTCAATAATCATATAAAGAGTGATGCCCTTGATATAACAAATGCAAACTAGAAGGGTCTAGTCTTTTGTGTAAACAAAAAAACTGGAGATTTATCCCTTCCACCAGCTGGCCCACATTCAGCGTCCGGCGTGGCGCCAAACATGACACGGTAACCCAATACTGGGCTAATGTAGTGTCAGCGTCGTAGACGTTGGGCCAACATTAGCCCAGCATTGGGTCAACGTCTCGTGTTTGACCGCCTGAAATGAATGGGAAATACAGACAGAGAGAACGCACAGACACAACGTGAGCGGACAAACTGATCGGACAAAGGTAAACCAACGTGTCCTCACCTCTTCAGAGGGGAGACATACAAATAAATGGCCTACTCTGTTTTTTTCTCCAGATTGTGAAGAATCAATATGGACAAAGTGGATGTTAGAGAATGAAACGCCGTCAGCCCTCTGTAGGATCACTGAAGTAGAGATAACGGTGACAGATGCGTTATATTACATGTGTAGTGGACAGTGTATGGTGGACGGCAGGATCTGTATGAACGGTCCAAGTCAAACTGGAAATCTGGGCGGCTACAGGCGACTGGAGTGTGACGGCGTTCAAGGTGAGTTAATATATTGTGACAAGATTTTATTGATCGTTGGTCAATTATTACAAAAGGTTTTATTGACATATTGGTAATTTTATTGATTTCTTTTATAAGTCTTTTGATGCTATTCGGTTATACGTTTTAGTTGTCATTATCCCATCAATTTGAACAGTTTGGGCCACTACTTATGTGGGCACCAAAGAAAGACATCGGTCGCAGCGGGACGTATCGAACCCGGTACCCGGAGCCACGCTACCAATGAGATATCCTGGCGCCACATTATGGAGAACAATATTATCTTAAAATCAGTTATACAGTCCATAATTTATCTAAAAAACCTAAAATCCATCAAAGCTATAACGTTGGGGGAGTTTTTTTATTCACGTTGATATATAATATTGCAATTAACATTTAAGAGTGAAAACACGCTGAAGACTAATGGATTTTTCGACAAAGAGGTTAGGATCTTTTGTGATAATATGGGTGGACATTAATATTTTTATTCTATTTTTCAACAATAAATCAATTTGTGTTGCAGGTGTGATTCAGCAGGATTTCTACACTGAACGAGCTGTCTGCAGCTGCCTAATTAGTACTTAATTTCTTCACCTCAGCTTAACCGCATTAACCACATCTAAAGCAGTCATTTGACCTTCAAACAAAAACATTTGGAGGCGAAATGAGCATAAGGATTGTTAGACTGAATATGCCTTGATTCAAATAGTACAAATGAAGGTAATTTTTACCCACTTGAAGTTGTGGGTCGCGGTAGCGGCTGAGCTTTAAGCAGTATAAACATGATTGTCCCTTTAGAAAAGAAGATGGAAAACGCCAAATTACAAAGTGACAATATTAGCATTTTCTAGTACAAGAACATGAACTGTCATAATAGGTCTAGGGCCTACTTGCGTACCATGTGTACCTAAGTCTAGATTAAAAATGACATATTCTCACAAGGTAATGCAGAGCGATAGGCCTACACGCGCAATTGTGTCACGTTGTCGTCTACTCAAACTAGATGAATGTGTTCATAATGTCACATAGGGCCTACGTTGAATACAATAAGAATGAAGTGTGAAATGACATGTAGGCCCCTACAGGAGGAAAACAATCACATTACAAATCTCGTTCCTGATCGAGAAAAAATATTGGACGGATAGTTCATGGATATCAGCCTACAGTTTGACACACAATAATAATAATGATATTGTACCATTTTTGCATGTTTTTAACTGGGAGTCAAATAAACATAAACACATATTTTGTGCTGATAATAATAATAATATTATGTCAGATAAAAACAAGAAATAGTGCCATTTTGACCGCGGTCTCTCACAAAGGGCAGTCTCTGCTTATATATTACTTTTCAAGTAGGCCTATGGAGTTACTGCCTAGATTGGTTTTGAACGGCAGCCATGTCACACATTGATCAGTTGACTGTTGGTATAATGAGCGGTGACTCCAGTGGGAGCTAAAAAGGTAGATAGGCCCTAATACTGCTGTTTGTCTCTGCACTAACCCTTTAAGTAGGCTAATAACCCAGCAAACATGGCACGTTGGAGCAATGCTGGTTAACTATTGGTCCAGCGTCGTGGACGGTGTGCCAACACGAAGGGTCAACACAGATCATAAACTCCGCAGTTTGACATATTTTGAATCTTCGCGGGACATCGTGAACATCGCCAAAATACATAGGCATTATTCAAGGGATGTACTTCGTGGCTGGTGTAGTGACAAAACGGAAATGATTTTCCTCAGTGTTGACCCTTTAAAAAAAAAAGAAACCCTCAGCAGGCAGGCTTAATTATGGCAAACCCAGTCGAATTTGTGTCATGGTTGTCAGAAATTGTATGACATTCCAAAATACACACTTATCGGGTAGGGGAGACTGGGGCACCTTGAGACATGGGGCACCTTGAGACAGGCCTGTTTGACACAGATATTATTTTGCGATTTGTGCGCCATCTGGTCAATGATACCAAAACTAACCAATTTCGATTTTCCACCCTATTGCTAATGGTTATTGGACATCCTTGGCATGCATATAACCTTAGGTCCATTTTTTACATGAAAAGTAGATTTTTGGGATGATCAATATTTAGTTCTATAGATCACATAATACTTGATTTCCCTATAATTTTGGTTGTATCTTACACCTGTGTTATCACTTTATAACTTCTGTATAATGGTTTGCTTCAAATACACCCCACACACAAACTATGATATCAGATGTGAGGTCAGTCAGGGTGGGGCACCTTGAGACGCTGTCTCAATGTGCCCCAAAACTGTCTCAAGGTGCCCCAAGTCTGTCTCAAGGTGCCCCGAAAGTGTCTCAAGGTGCCCCCACTTTTTTTCAGGCACATATTTTACTGCAACATCTAACATTAGCCAACTGCAGGCTTTAGCTACAGGTATATGCAGTATTCAAAACTTGATTTTAGTTAAATCCACGTTGTTTTCAAGTACCTTATTTGGTGTCTCAAGGTACCCCATGTGGTGTCTCAAGGTGCCCGAGTACGGGGTACATTGAGACACTTTTCTGAAAATCTGTTTTGTTAAAAAATTTAAGGTTACACATTTCTGATAATTTTCATCTCTTGCTCAAATATACCCCACTGGATGCTGTATCCATATGTGTCGTCAAAATATTTTATTTTGAAAATTAAATCTGTGTTTGGGGGGTTTGAATTTTTCCGTCTCAAGGTGCCCCAGTCTCCCCCTACATATCTCTTTCAAATGGAGGGTGGAGAAAGATAATTTAGATTTACGATGATATAGTTTAAGCCTGAATGATGCAATTTTGAAACTTTTAAAGCTGGGAATGGGCCTTCAAATAAAATCGTCAAACAGAAAATATTTATTATGGAAAAAAACGTTCCGGTACTGGGTCGCACTCTTAGTAAAAGCTGTTGCACATTTACAGGGCGGGATCCTGGCGCAGTGGTTAAAGCTGCCTGGTCTCCCGCTATGGCATTTAATTTTCAAAGGATCAAAATGTTTTGTCTCCGCTCACTCGTAAAGATTCAGTATCACAGGTAGCCTCCTTGACCGAGAGGTAGCGTACTTGGTCTCAGATCGTCATTACAGGGCTCGAATTTCGCATCCTGTATCTGGTTAAAGGGACTTAATTTGTAATGAAGTAGAGTATCCCACAGATCATGATTTTATTTATTTCAGAATTTTTAGATTTAGAAAATATTTTTGATCAGCATGTTTATGAATCAATGCTATTACAGCATTGGGCCAGATGTTGATGCCGTTGGCACAGCATTGAGCGGACAATCGGTGCTGTGATGGACCTCCCCCCCCCCCCCCCCAACCAATCATGGCGTTCCCATACGAGATATGGGAGGCAGCTATTGATATAACCAGGAGGTTACCGGTGGTTACTTTGATCATGCCGTATGAGATGGTCAGTATTTG
>OZ024913.1:36030289-36277789 GCA_964017125.1 Flabesymbios commensalis
TATGTTAAAACAACGGGCGCGGCGGACACGGGACCTGCCAGCAAGCACGAGACATTCAGGCAATGCTGATAAAACGTTGTCCCACCGTCTTCGACACTGGTCCAACATTAAATCAACACAGTGACAAGGTTCCTGTTTTCTTGGGGATGACCCAGAAAACACGACAATTTAACCCTACGTTGGCTCACAACGCTGAAATATTTTGTATAAACCATGAAAACCAAAGGGATTTTTCAATTTGAAATTATCATAAATGACTTAGTCAGATACCTATGTTATGGGTCTACGGCCATTTTAGGTATATTATTTTTTTCAGTGCGGGACCGTCTTTTTACGTCAGAATCTGACGTCTGCAGACGTCAGATTCTGACGTATAAAGACAGTCCCCGCGATGAAAGGGTTAATGCTGATCCACCGTCTGCGGGGGTTAGAGTTAGCATCAAACCGGCATTGGGTCAACATCTCTTGTTTGTCAGAGAAAGACGAAAACCTCTGGTGTACAATCACAAATTGGCACTGGTTGAACATCCTCCTGATTGATATCCTTTCTAGCTTCATTCTGAAGTTTCCCTGTGTCAATGTAACATACAAAATCAACTTTAAACCAATGTACCGGTGGTTAATCTTGATAATATTACATTTTAATTTGTAACTTGTTGCTGCATTGAGTGAAATGTCTAAATATTTATTATTTGTAAAATTTACATCCCTCTCGTTTTTTAATTCAAACGTGTGATATAATGTAAATCTAATAAAAAAACGGTTGCAGTATAAACTATTAGCAGAGTATTAACAATTAATACACGTCTATTGCATATTCCGGTATGTCTTGCGTAAACATGGTAAATAATATTGTCAGCAAAAGGATCTAAATAAACATGCAAACACTGTCATTTTAGCCATGCGAGTCAAATATTTTATATATAGAACTAGTATTGAACTAGCAGGACTAAAGTGACAGGGTGTAAACATGGTAAATGGCTATCTATGCCCTGCTGTTTTGGATGATGACGCAAATCATAAAAATTGAGTCTTTTTTGTATACTTTGATTCATAGGGGAGACCGGGGCATAGTAGACACAAGGGCACGGTGGCTATATTTTTCCACAGAATCAACAAGTGGATAAACCACACTGTTTCTATTTTATCAGAAAATGTATGTTTTTCATTACAAAAGTAGATATTTTTCACCTAACATCGAACATGCGAATCTGCAGAAGAACTATGACTAAAGTATATTGTCCTTACCAATGAGTAATGTTGTATATTGGCCATGTAAACGTGTAGTGCAATTCGACTGAGAATTCATGGTGGTCATTTTTTAGCCTACAATGCCCACGTCGTACGTCTGGGGCACAGTATCAGAGATACATGTATCATTAGCAGAGATGAGCCACTGGGCCCCACCTATGTGCCACTGTGCCCCACCATGCTATCGTGTATTAACCATGTGATTATATTAGCCATTGCATGGGTATATTGAATATTGATGTTATAAATGTATATTTTTGGTTTATTGGAATATTATTAAATATTAAAAAAGAAATCAAGTGTGTTTATTTTTTTTGAATCCACTGTGCCCCGCCGAGTGATCCACTGTGACCCAGGGGTGGGGCACAGTGGATCATGATTTTTTGTTTTGTCAATTGTCTATAGAAATGGCTAGTGACTTAAACCACACAAATAACATAATATACTGTATAGTACCCATAGTAGACCTCATTCACACAACTGTAAATAAATAACCTATTTCCCATAACATGCATAAGTTTCATTGGGCGCCAAAAAAAATAAAACCGAACCATTGTGCCCCCCCCCCCCCCCTATCACATGTATCAGGGTCATTTAATTGCTCGACGAATATGATAAACGTGGTTGGGCTAAAATTTCCCAAATCAAGCCTCAAATTACCATATGCATTCCAAACACAATGACATCATGTTATACTTACGCCATTTGTCTTGATTTAAATAAGGGGCAACTGATATAGGGTATAAAGCTAACGCCAATGCTCCAACCATGGCCATCATTAAGCCATATCGTGCCATTATGATAATAAACTCTGTTAAAACAACAAAACAAGAAATTATAAGATTATATAGATCCACTGTTGTCTGAGCTAATTTAATCTTTTTGAGGAAATATAATTTCAATGAGTATTTTAAAAGTAAGATCATATAACATGTAACACAAATAATAATCCAGAATGAAGTTAATCATCATGCCTCTGACATAAAAGAAAAATATACTTTCAATGCGAACACGAGGCGTTACGCCAATGATCATTTAATGCTGGACCAGCATTGTAGATAGTGCCCAGGATTAATATGCTGTATATTAGAATAGCACAATTACATCTTCTGTCTACGCAACTTAAAAGTTGCAGGTACACTATGGCTGATTACAATATCAACATTGTCAACGTCTCGTGTTTGTTGATTTACTAGTCTATAACAGAGTTTGGAAGGCGAGGTTAGATGAAAACCCTTTCAACATGTCTAAACATGTTAAATAGGAGTCATTTTACATTAACATACATCTAAAAGTAGCCTATTTTGTTTCTTGGGAGCTCGCTCTCCCCTCTCGTAAGAAGCTGCACATGCGCAAATGTGGAACAATAATTCATGTGGAACAATAATGCAGTGACATCTGCATTATCGTTCCACATACATTTTCCTAATGGCATGCATATATATAGGCAGCATTTTTCCACTCGGCTTCAGGACATTTCGCACCACAGATGTTTAGCCTCCTGAAACATTTTTCACCCATCTTTAAGACGTCTCGCATCCGTCGCCGTGGTCAGTTTTGGACGTTTTGACCCCCTGTAAGACGTTTCGTATCCATGGAAGACGTTTTGCCCCCATTCTCACCGGACATTCCGCACCCTAGGCAAGTCGTTTCGCCTCCGTTACTATAGGACGTTTCGCACCCTAGAGAAGACGTTTTGCCCCCGTTTATCATCTGTACCAGTCCAGTCTTAATACACGCAGAGCATAGCTCAAGCCTGGACAACTAGTGTGTACGGGAACTGTATATTAGAGAGGGGTATCTCAACATGAATATTTATTAGTGCCTGTGAATGACGTCAGCGGTGACCACTCACAATGCGCCGGAACAGGTTTTCGAGACAGTCACACCCGGGGTCAGACGATTTGTTTACGTTGCTTACCAATGTGATTGGTCGGAAGATAAATTTGTATCTGGGCGGATGACAGTATAACGTGAGGCCATGGGATTGCGTGCCGCAAATCACATGGCAGAGTGAAGATGCCGTTTATAGTTTTTCATGAAATTCTGATGTGTCTAATTAAATACATTCTATGTCCGTTCGTATTAGGATTGCCACACCTCTTCCTAACCCTCGGCCTGGACATTCTCTATCCTTCCTTATTAGGCTTATTTTATGCTGTTTTCTGATTTTAGTCTACGCTCATTTATTTTACAAATTGCGGGTTGTGCTCATTGGGATTAATTCGGTGCGCTTGTTGGTTATAGGCCTAGCGTTTATATTTATATGAATAATTCCAGTTTGTTCCTGATCTCGAGTAGGGCTCCATTATAAAATAACTTTACTGTCCTTTTTTAGTGTAACATATATGTGCAGAGTGTATGTGCGTGGAGTTTACTTAGGATTTCAAGTGTAGGCCTATTCCTAGGGCATCTCTCACTTGTGCGAAGCTCACATCACTTCTCAAGGCAATCTTGACAAATATCATGCTGATTGTTGAAACGGGGGCGAAACGTCTTTCTTAAATATGAAGAGGGGCGAAATCATAATGTCTATATAAGTTCCTAAATATGAAATGGGTGCAAAAACATTTCCGAATTATGACTTGTGGGCGAAATTTCTTTCTGAAATATGAACACATGACGTCATTGCTATGTATCGAGAGGGGGGCGAAACGTCTTTCCTAAGTGTAAGTTGGGGGCGAAACGTCTCACCAAATAATGGTGCAAACTGACTAGTAAGGGGTGAAAAGTCTGTGTACCTCTCCACGGCCCAAGTGGAACGAAACTGCATGAGGAAGATATTGTCGCTCAGAAGCGTATACGCGCACATATGGAACGATAATGCATGTGGAACAATAAAGCAGTGACACCAGAGATTGTTTACAGTAATAGTATGGTATACTAAAACGGGATCGATTTTTTCGCCCCCGTCATTGGACGCTTCGCATTATAGTCATCTCGCATCATAGTCATTTCGCCGTCCTTATTCCATTAATAGGCCTACAGTGATGCATCACTATTTTATTCCAAACCCTATCATTCTATAGGCCTAGTTATCGCATCATAGACATATATTTAGCAGAGATCATATTCGCTATTGGCCTACTCCAGTGAACATGGTGAAACATTATGATTATCAAATCCGTTACTGTAAGAAAACAAACACATAACCAGGATATAGTTGTTTTAATTCCTTTTTTTTTATTTCTCTGCTCTTTAGTGAGGTGTAGGCTTATGGTGACACAACAGACTTTATTATGATATAATCACATATTAAACCAATATACATGAATCTCACTGTACAAAATTTTTAAATAATTAGTATTTACATAGTTACATTATTTATTTGTGGGGCCAGACTTAATGTCATGGCAGTTCAATTTCATACAATATAAGTTCATGGGCTGAAATACGCATCAATTCAATGTCATAAATTATAAGTTTATGGGGTGAAACACGCATCATAGTCAAAATCAACGTTGAATCAACGTTATTGACGTTGATTCAACGTCGCAACAACGTCGTGTGCCCAATGGGGTGTTAGCTGGGTACGTAGGTAATAATGAACTGGGTGATATGGATTTGATATGTATACACATTATAGACACTTTTACATGTTTGTCACTATGCATAGGCCTACATAGGCTGTAGTTATATATATTGTATCTTGTTATATATGTAGTTGTTATATATTGTATATTGTTTTTAAATGACTGAACATTATTTCCCTTCAGTAATGCTGTGTTATCCTGAGATGTAAATAACAAATTATCACAGACCAGCAGACAAACATACAGACAGACAGAAATAGGGGCCTACAGACATACATGTGGACATTATTACGTTTATTTTATTAACATTGCCTAAATTCTTAGGCTTATTCCACGATATAATTATATCTGGTGCTTCTGGTTAATTCATTTTTTGTATTGCCACACGAGAGTCCTTTGTCAATATTAGGCCTATTACCAGTATAAAATATCTACTAAATTTTAATATACCTGTGCGGAGACTTAACATATGATAATGCGACAGGAAAGTGACTATGATGCGAAATGACTATGGTGCGAAGGCGAAAGATCAGTCTAACCAAGAACGCTCTATACAACGTCCTTGGTCTAACTGCTATGTTCATAGGCCTATAGCTGTGGGTGGGTTATTACTGCTACAATGCGACGGGGGCGAGTGACTATGATGCGAGATGTCTCATTTGAATGACTATGATCAATGCGAAATGACTATGATGCGAGACGTCTCATTCGATTTCGAATGCGACGGCGAAGCGTCCTCTGGTGAAAGGGGGGCGAAGTGGTGAGATGTCTGGAAAGCGTAGTTGGTAGGCCCAGAAATAAATGGATGCGACGTGAATTCGTTTTCTTTAGGCTTTACCAATGTTTACGTCCCTCTACGGGTTTTAGGCATGCCACCGTTCAACCTTTCCTCGAGTTCCTGTACTTATTATCGCTCACAACATAGATTAGTCTAGTTCAACTTAAGTGAGAATGACGCATCATAGCTGCACGATATTATTTATTATACAGCTGAAAATACACCGATAAGAAATTATTAACACAGTATGTTTTGTTATTTTATCAATTAGTAATGAGTAATCTCAGCATTATTAATCTGCCCTTACCTTTCTCATGCCAAAAAAAAACAATAACAACAATCTGCAACTAATGTAACTGTTATTGCGCGCTAAGACATTGGAGTTGGCCATTACCTAATTTTATTATTCAGGTCTCACCACTCAAATGCCAGTCCCATTGAAACACATGTATAATGCTTGCAACTTATAGGGGCCTACACAAAATGTTAACATATTCCCGTATTTTTTTTAATTCACCAGAAGCAGAAACAACCATATAAAGCAGTAATCTGTGTACGCACTCAATTAGTAGCCACCCCTCTTGGATTTCGGCTCATTTAGGGTGGTGAGACCTTCACAGTCATAGATGCATAGAAATATCTCGCTCAGATCATCCTCTCTCTCGCATGATAATAATTATTACGGTGCCAGGGTAGGCTACCATTGATTTTCTATATCTCCCAATATTACACATGTAGGCCTACACATAGGCCCCCATGATAACATCCTACTCTGCTGTTAAAGGGACTAGATCTGTGGGATGAGAATTTTCAATTTTGTCAATTTTATATGAAGCTATAGCTATAGGGCTATATATCATATTGATCTTAAATATAATACTAAAATATAAAAAGCAATGTTGAAGCACTGAAAAAGAACTAGGCCTACTCTGATGCTCTTGTGGAACAGTTTATGGGACTGAACATGCATAGGCCTATATTGGACCTGGAGATTATGGATTCTTCCCACTTCACTTTTTACCCATTTTTGGCCTCCCTATTCACCTTTTATAAGGGGAAAATTGTATAAATATAGATATAAATAAGCTACATATACACATTTTTTGCTTCGTTTTTCACACTATTTATATTTTATAAACTACATGTATACAACCCTTGATGTTTTGCCCATAAGAACAGGCGCTTGTCCGTTCGTTTGATTAGCTTTTTTAACACATATATATGCACCCTCTATTAGTATACATGGCCATTATGGGTAAAATTCACATAAGGTTCAAGGTGCATAGGCCTAGCCCCCCTATATTATTGTTGCATATGTCAGGCAGATATTGTAGTTGAACAGGGTGTATTGACTTGGAGTTTGCTGGTAATTGCATAGTCTAATTTATTGTGATTAATTATTACTATTTAATTTGTATTAGGCTACTATCGAAATTCAGGGTTAACTTTCAAGATCTAACAGGTGAGAAACAATAATGTGATTCAGTCTGTATACATTAATCTGAACAACTACTGTGTTAAGTGCATACACAGATTGGGAGTTCAAGGTGTTTTGTTTGGAAATTATTTCATATATCTGTGGTTTATGTGAGTTATTTCAAAGGCGATTAGATTCATTTCTAACCTTACACCCAGACAGCAACGTAATGGTGGGCCACCGGTGGCCACCACTAAATGCCACCAGTTGCTACATTGTTTGCTGGTGGTGCACCACCCGGTCCGGTGGTCCGTCAGTGGCAAATCTGACCCTCCGACTGCGTGCCACTGGTGGTCAACCAGTGGCTTTTGTGCCGCTCATAGCCACTGGTGGGCCATTGGAGTGATGTTGTCTGGGACATTTAAGCTAGATAGGGCCTACTTCCACTGTTCTTCCTTCGGTTTTACCCCGTTTTATTGGGTATTTTAAGGGTATTGCACAAGCGTCCTTCCATGTATTTGCTGCTATTCAGACTGCTTGGCCGTCACAATAGAAGGCTGATGGTCTAGCTTTCTAGCAAGGCTTACCCCATATAGGGCCTATCAGGTCTATCGGGGTAAATATTGGCCGATTGTCGGCCATTTTGAATTCCATCAAGTTCAATATTTTCAAGATGGATCCTGCCCTGAAACCTCACATTTTGTTATATAGTAGACCTAATGGTTTAGCCATCTAGCACAATTTACCAAATATCGGGCTTGTGAAAGTAAATATATAATGGCCGATAGGTTGCCATTTTGAATGGGCTACATCCTCTCCTGAAACCTCACATTTTGTTTTATATAAATGGTTTAGCTATCTCGCACGTTTTACACGATATCAGGCCTACTGAGGTGCGGTAAATCTATTATGGCCGCTTGTCAGCAATTTTGAATTCGATCGATTTCACAAATTACAGGGTGCATCCTCCATGAAACCTCACATTTTGTTTTACATTAATGACCTAGCCATATAGCACAGTTCACCAAACATAGGGCAAGTGAAAGTAAATAATAGCTGATAGGCGGCAATTTTCATCAAGGCGACATTTTTTTCATGATCAGGGTGCATCCTCCCCTGAAAAATCACATTTTATTGTAAATGGTGCAGCCATCTTGAGTGGTTTTCATGACATTGCGCAAAATATTTGTATTGGATTTATATACTGTTGTTATGATTTAAGCCAATGACAGTGCTAGATCAGAAAGAACACAACCATGCAAGGACCTCAGAGATAGGCGTGCATGTGCAATACGTAATCCGTCATGTAGTTTTTGAGATCTGGTCCGGAAAAGAAGGGATATCAAAACATCTAAATAAGTCATAGTACTGAACCAAAAGTAGGTCACAATTCATATAGGCCTATCCCAGAAGGCACAACCATAGATTCCGTAGAGGTGTTGTGTGTAAAATTTGAAGATGATATCGGACAAGTAGATCCTGTGATATGCTCCATAAACAAAATGTTCAAGAACGGCCCAATTACGCCATAGCTAGGCTACGTACACTGACTTATCAGTGAGTATCACAGTACGTCACCCACTGAACTTTTTCGTAGCATTTGCTAATATTAAACACCAGGGGTATCTGTCGTTTGTTACATCGCCGCCTACCAGTCAGCAGCCAGCGATTCATAAAATCGCACGAGCAGCAATGTAGATCCTGATTGGTCAGTTGTGTCAAGAACGTTTTACCCCGTTCTTGGTTGTGTAGATGCAAAATATGGGAATCTGTACAGGCAGCGCGCGACATACAAGCCTGCTATTAACCAGAGGGTATATAAGAGTGTCCCTCTTATAATATTATATTTACTTATAATTATTTTAATAAAATTTTTAAATTATGAACTAAGCAAAATCTTCACTATACAGTATTATATCAGTGTATATTCAGCCTATACAATTTTATCTCATTTCCAGAAGAGTCAGTGCTAATAACATGAAGTGGGTTATTTTACACTATGTGGGGCCAAGTAGTGGGGTTTTTCCACACCCCTGGACGAGGCAGTACAAACAGTGGCAGTGAAAGCTCTGAGCCCTGGTGGTGAATATTAGCTAATCCCGAGATGATTATCAGTGTCTGAATAGAGACACGGGTAGGAAGAGTGAATAGGCTATGTAACATCATTCAATCTTTTCTGCGATCTTGCGTATTTATTCAATTCAGATACGTTATCCACCTAACCTGGAAGTGACCCACATACCAAATATTGTTATCCTATGTTATTTTCTTCAAAAGTTAAGAGGCAGAATAAAAGATAAACAAGGCCAGTCGCAGCGACGGAAATAGGCCTCAGCCTCTAATCATTGTTTAAAAGTGTAAATCATTTCATTTGAAACAAGAGCAAACTCGATAATAGCCCGCCGCCATTCTTGAAATTGTCCGAGAACTGGTTATTAGCAGCATGCAGTAGAATTTGAGCAGGATGCAAGAACAACTTTTGAAGTTATCGCGCCACAAGGTAAAATTTTTGACATAAAAAGTGAAAAATCACAATAAATCGGCCACTTTAAATTGTTTTCAGCCATTTTGAACTTTTACGAGAACTGGTTATGTGTAACATGTATAGGAGAGAGTGAGGTATAGCCAGATATGATTTCCCAGCGGCATGTTTAGTGCATCTAGTGAATATTAATTACATTATTTCCTTACTATATTCAGTAATAAACTTTTTCGAAGATACAAGATACGAAGATACCAACTATGGATAAAATAATTTTTTAATGTAGTTTTGAAAATATTTTTGATGTGCATTTCATGCTGCTCATTTATCAATGCTTCAAGATATAATTTAGATTGTGACCAATTTTAATACATATACAGGTAGTTTATGTTTTGACTAATAGACTATAATGAGGCCATAATTTTAAAATACAGGATAAAATATTTTTAGCAAATGGCGCCGGATGAGGCAAGTTGGGCCACTTTTATGGGGCAAGTTGAACATGGCTTAGACTTAGACCATGGCCCAGCTTGCTCCAAGTAAAAAAAATAGAAAGAAAAAAACATTTTTTTTTAAATGGCTGCCATTTTCTCACCAAATTATTGACAGGCGACTAAAACATTTTGCTTTTGTGGCAAGCCAGCTGGTAAGTGCCTATATACAATATCACAACTGATCCGGACTCACTGATCAAGATAACAAGTCTACAAAAAATCAAATTAAAAATAAAATAGCTGCCAAAAATTCAAATTGGCCGCTATTTTTGTGAAACCATGGAAACGCGACGAAACGCCGATTATTTCGCAGTCAAGCAGTTAAATAGAGTTGAGAGGGTGATAAACCCATTTAGTTTGGTTTATTTAGTGATTGGAAATAAAATAAATATTATATTAATTATACAAATGTTACCATTGGTCTATGCCCAACTTGCCCCAGCCATGGTCCATCTTGCCCCGGAGATGGGGCAAGATGGGCCATGGTAGTTTATTTGCACGTATGTCAAAATCATTGTAGATTACCACTTGTGTATGATACGCAAAAAAACAAACAACAAAAACTTTCATAAATACATTCATTCATTTTGCCTATATGAATTGTATTAGCACAATAAGCATTTAAAAAAAGTGGCCCAACTTGCCTCACTCTCCCCGAATTTGTGCAGGAAACATGGAAAACTTTCAAAGTTATCACGTCCACGTACAAAGTAAGATTTAAAATTAACGTAAAATATGAGAAATCACAGTATTTTGAATATTTTTTCTGCCATTATTGAACGTGTACAAGAACTGGTTAGGCCTACTAGCAAGATGAGAAGGAATTTGAGAAGGATACATGAACATTTTTTCTAGTTATCGTGCCCACAAAGCCCACCTTTTTAAATTAAAAGAGGGGCCGGAAATTACTACTAGTCTGCCATTTAAAATGTAATTTTGTTAAAGATTTTGAGGGTATAACCCTCTCAAAACCCACATATTTTGTTTAATAGTAACGGGTCTAACTACTGATACAATTTTCCAGATATTACACATAATAGAGTCAACAATGAGTACAAGTCCGCCATTTTAAATTTTAGAGAGATGAGATTTTTTAGGGCATATTCTCCCTTGAAACCGCACATTTTATTATATGGTAATGGGCTAGCTACATGTTCCAGATATTACCTGAAACCACACAAAATGTTCAATAGTAATGGTCTAGCGATCTGGCTCGCTTTTCCAGTTATCACGCATATTGAAGTCAAATTATGTGTTCGATTCATTTGATTATTAATAAATGCAATGTAGATATACAAAATATATTTATTAAAGACATACATGATTGTATATAATACACACACTGGATATAAGTCTGTTCACTCCCACACAATTCATGCACAGACCACTCTTTAATCACTACTGAGCGGCCAGCACGTATACTGTACAGACATGACTTCAAAGCTGTCAAGTTGTATCACATGTTATCCACATAATAATGTTTTACACATTCTCATAGAAAATATGTCGGTGCATTGTAATTTTGCAGGTGTGGTCAACTGTCAAAATTCGCGGGACAAGGGTCCCCAAGAAGGCAATAGTGCCCGTGGGTAGGCCATGTCCCTATTCCATAATAATACTAAATATGCGTTTCATACCCAAAGCCTCATTAAGAGCAAGTTCTCAAATCACAGCAAGTACATATATACTTGCGCGACATCTATGAGTTTATAATTCAAAGCTCTTGGCTCTTACCCCTATTTGGTCGCTGGCTTGCAAACAAACTGACTGTATTACTGCGGGGATGTTGAAACTGCTTGACCCAAGCTTGTATTGACATGCCCAGTTTACAACACAAAACATTTGTATGACTTTATGCAATGTTGGACCAACGTCGAAGACGTTGGGCCGACGTTGTATAAATGTTATACAAATGTCTTGTGTTTGCTGGGCAGGAGGACTTTCTCTCAAACATTGTACATTTATTCAATGTTGGTTCAATGTTGAGCCAGCGTCGCAGACGTTGACCTAGCATTAAAACAGCATTGTATCAATGTCCCGTTTAAGTAGTATCTTGTAATCAGTTCAGTGGCTATATTAATGCCGTCAATCTGTACTCAATAGGCTACTGTTGGCCTACACTTGACCGTCCCAGGCATGCGCGTTTTGCAGTTGAATCATTCTTTAAGAGTTCCATTCGAGACATTGCTATTGGGAATCGTGTTTAAATTACAAGACTCAAACGTAATGGTATTTAAAATCATGTAATTGCAGCGCAGTTCAACTCCAATAAACAGTATACAATATCTGGCAAAGTAAAAACTATCAGATAGGTTTAGTTTGAGGATACATGAGCATCCATGGCGTTGTAAATTTGGTAGTCTTTGATGAAAATCTTAACCAGCATTCTTAGATCGACCTCATGGAAGGAAATGTGCTGGAGCCCTTAGAGCAAATGTTTAGGGACCAGCAACATCCATTTGTGTTCCAGTAAGACAATGCTCATTGACACAGAGCCATGGCGGTGTTGGCATGGTTCAAAAACAATGATAGACACAAAATGTTGTGTTCTCCGCAGTCTCCACATGTAAATCGTATGGAAACATCTGGAGTTGGATGAAAAAAGACGCATTTAGAGTGAATAAATAAAAGCAGCATTATTCAGAAATTTTGACAATTATGGTATAAAGCATAGGTGTAATATGCATCGCTTTGGGGGTAAACAAACTTATGTCCAGTGTGTGTAGGGCTATAACACTTGCTGCTACAACAATTTAATGTATAAAATTACAAAAATTTATAAAACTTTGAAACTAGCATAAACAATTCCAAGGTAATATTTAACACTGTTCAATGCACTTCTATGCAAAAATACATTTTTTTCTTGATACGATTTTATTTGCAATATGTCAAGTTGTACCTTTGAATCTGTTCGTAGCTATGTGTTAATCTACGGTATAAACATTCACATAAAAAATTAAGTACGAGCTTAGCTTTTCATATCATGTCAGAACACGGCTCCAGGGCCTTTAAAAGGTATCATAAGCACAGCGCACTTTTATTTGAGCACCGACTCAGAAACATCCAAAAAAACATAGCTGGAAATTAAATAAATATGAAAGCCCCGCAAAAACGACACGTTGATCCAATGTTCTTTTAATTTTGGGCCTGTGTTGTAAACAGTGTCTCAACATTAAAACAACATTAGATCAATGTCTCTTGTAACTGGAGGGGGGGGGGTGCAGATTTTAAAAAGGGCACTGGTTATGAAAAATCAATAAGTCTATAATACACATACATGTATATATTATACATGTATAAATTTAGGGAACAGCAACATGATCAACATGCTAGTTTCAGGTGAATTAAAATATCTAGGACTGATGCACATCACTTTAGTTAAGATTATCTTAGTATTCAGAGGAATGCTCTGAGATCTATTTGTAAATAAGATGCTATGTCACAAGCACTTGCTGAAAAGTCCTTAGAGCGCAATCCCGCTGTATATCTTTATAGCTGTAAAGACGACGACCATTACCACGTCCCTGTTTACCAGCGGCCACATCGAGCATCAGGGCGGCTTCTAACCCCTGTGAAACAGGCAAAAGAAATATGATAATTTTAAATCAAATAGTTCTTTAAAACTTGAAAAACGAACCCTTAAACATTACAGTCTTGTGAATAAAAATTGTTACAGCTTTTTTTCCTCAAATAGCACAATAAATGTGTCGATAAAGACACAGAATTGCTGGATCTTATTATGTAAGAATTAATTACTGATATTGGCCAAACATCAGAAGTCTAGTTTCGGAACGCGGTCCCAGGACAGTCAAAAGATATCATAAGCACAGCACACTTATATTTGAGCACCGACTCAGAAACAGCAAAAACATAGCTAGAAATTGATTAAATATGAAGGCCCCGCAAAAAAGAGACGTTGATCTAATGTTCTTTTAATTTATCAATTTGCTGAGCACAGGACATGTATAAGCAGGATATCAATCTGATCTGGTTATAGGCATAGTACTACTAAGCAGAATGCGGTCTCAAAATCACTAATTTTGATGGTTATTGATAATAAAGCCATGTTGAGAGAGGTCTTATATATATGTATATACTGATATAGTTTTGCTACTGATGTCATCCGTTGAAAATCAATTGACTTTCAAATGCTTAACCATGGGCTAAGGGGGCACCATTCAATTTCCAGGGGGGAGGGGGGGGGGGCAGGAGCATTACAATTTTTTTTAAAAAATTGAGACTTAATTTTTTTGAAGGACAAGTTGTAAATAAATAATTAATGGCCTTCAAAATAAAATTTGGCTCGCTTCGATCATCATCATTAAATGACGCTTCAAGTTGTGAAGCCTTCCTTTGCTTGTCTCCTTAACTCCCACATCAATACTAAGCCTAGTTTGGGATCCAAGTTTGTAGACAGAAAAAAGTTAGCGTGATTATCGCACGAATGGATTACATAACCACTGTCGACTGCACAGCGGCAGTCACACCCTTTAAAACCCACTCCTAAAGTTCACCAAACACTAATGTGGTGAACAATATTTCGCTTGGAATATGATTTCGCACTCACGGTCTTTGCGCAAAATTAATTCCACGCGAAATAAAAACATATTACAGAAACATAATACTTAATACTAATAGTTTATTTAATATTATTTTTTATTAAATTAGAACCTAACCATCTAAGTACTCGGACCATGTGTACTGGAGTAGTACTTCAAGAAGTACATGTACTGTATTTCTCCCAATAAACACTCTAGGCGTTAATTAGAATCCTCTGACGCTACAGGGAGGGGGGGGGGGGGGTAAACACTTTTCAGAGTACCCGGTAGCATGAGGGTAGTGTTTATGTCTATATAATGTACTGTGTCATGGTCGTGGATTATTTTTTTCAAATCAGGGGAGTGGACGTTTATTTGAATTAGTTGTTTAATCATGTTTGTTAAAATAATTACAGTACTTCTACTTTGGAAAATCCAGTACTTGTTCTGAGCATTCATTTGAGACAATACACTTGTTTATTTTATAATTTCAGGTCATTTACCTTCACTTTGAGGTGAGAATTGTGGTAGGTGAATGAAAATGAGAGAAAACAAGGTGGGTGCGAGCAGGGTAACCATTTCACCGATAATCAAGACCATCTGTTTTCTTAGCCAAATGAATCACTGAACATTATTTGGAGTGAGATATTGTTTTAAATGAAAGATTTGCAAATGTTAGTGCGGTAGTGAGAAACAACTTCAAGTAAGTGTGTGAGAATTTGAATTCAATAACTTAGGTGCTTGACCTCGGTCAAGCTTCTCATTCTGCTGATAACAATATTTTATATATTATATATGAACCAATATGACAAAATGAGTCATAAGTATCTGATTTAAATATTGGAAATATGTATTACAGGATCCTGAATCTACAAAAGATTACCTTTAAAAAATATATTACACAACTCTCTAGTCATGCTGGTGTGATTAGTTACAGAAATATGACTCTGCCAACCAATTTAACAGAAAATTTAATAATTAATTGGCTGCTCATAGCAGGTTCCACTGTATGCTAAAAGTACCTAGAGAAATCAAATATTCATTTTAACCCCAATTTTTCAATATAAACATTGGTTTTATGAATGAAGTACTGGATGTGCATTGAATAAGTAAATTCATAAATGCTTAAACAGTAAGTTGTTAATTATTTTTGTTTATCTGATATTAAAGTGAGTTAATAATCTAGACTAGAGGAAGATCACTGATTGGAGGATAATGAGCCTAAAGTTAAAATGTCAGAAATATTTAAAATATATCAAATAATCAAGGTCATTTTGCCTTTCATGGGCCCTAGCATTGTTTGTCAAAACTTCTGCTGCTTATGACTCATTTCAAGAGATCGGGTCATATCTATATGCATGATTTTACAATGTTTATTTACTACAAACCTTCTGGTTATTGGCTTGAACATCCTGTGAAGTTCTCCTGTTGTCACTTCGACTGGCTTGCTCCAGTTTGCTGGTAAAGATGGGATAAACAAATTTTGTGAACACTTTGGTTGTTTGCTGCCAATCGAATCCTGATTCATCAAGAACATAGTCCACACCATCTTTCCCACTGAGCTCTTCTTCAGAGTGAAAAAGAGACATAAATTCTGGGTTTATTTTCCAGGGATATTGATGTGTAATGGGTTTATCCATGACATCCTGAGTTTGACTGTGCAGCCTGAGGATTTTGTCTACTGTTTGCCACTTTCTCTGGCGCTGTTCTATGTCTTCAGTAACTGCTCTGACCTCACCTTGTGTATCTGCATGTCGCTGAGAAGGGTGGACACCAAAATACTGCCAGGCACTGAAATGATCAACCTGTCACACACAAAAATTAACAAACAATTTAGTATGTACTTTCGAAAAAGAAAGCATTCCTGTTAGATATTATCCCCAGGTCATTTCATCAAAAACATCCACCACCCCTACTAAAAAAAAAAAACTAAAAAAATAGCCCTACCATGGCAATTTTTTCTAGATTTGTCTTCCAGCAGCCATCTTGTGTTCAATGAATTATTCCCAAAAGCTCATAAAAGTTTATCAGATCATCAGAAATACCTAGGGAACCACCATATCAAATATGAATGTGATCCAACCAACAGTGCATGAGATGTGCCCACAAGCTTTTTGGTGGCCATCGTGGGAAATAGCTGTTCATGGCTGAGTGCCAGAAAAATATATGGCAACAATTACACAGCACATAGGTCATACATGTATCTGTGAAAAATAAGCAAAATTCATCAGTTAACTTGTCAGTGAGAGATAAATTAATCATACGTTTGCAGCGGTGGCGACGTAAAGATGCTAAACACTGTAAGCACCCAAATTCGATAATATCGGGGATGCTTAATAATAATAAGCATTGAAATAAAAAAAATACAAACAGTAGGTAAACAAGATATCATCTATCAATATCTTAACCCTTTAAGCCCTCACAATGCATTGGAGCATCATTGAAAATCCCTGAAAACAGACCTAATTTTCCTAAAACTAGGGGTTTTAGAATGGAGTTTCTATAGAACTGGTTTACCAATACTTAGCAATTTTCTTTAATTTTTCACGTACTTCAAATCATCATCATTCACTACAAGTCGAGAATTGCGAGAGCAATTCGTGGCTTGTAGTGGATGAAGGTGACAATGGTAAATTCAGGCTTGAAAGGGTTAAGAAACTCATGATATATACACTACAAGCCGCGAAGTGCTGTCACAATTCTCGACTTGTAGTGAATGAGGATGATTTGAAGTAGGTGAAAAATTAAAGAAAATTGGTAAGTATTGGTAAACCATATATATATATATGGGTCATTCCATCGTTACGGACGTTACATTTAGTCACGCTTTACAACCTGACAGCCTCTGTCAATCGGTGGATAAAAAAGTAAACTCAAATCTATACTACTCAACACCAGATAGGGTTGATTATTGTGACTGCATGATAGAAACATTTCATTTGGAATCAATATCTTTGATTTTTATGATCATACTTGTTAGCGTTACGGACGTTACGCAAAAAGGACATCATTTTTCATTTGCCATGTTTAACTTCGGTTTTGTCGGAAAGTACAAATCAAAAAAATATAAATTTACCATGAGTTGTAGTTTAAGCTTGAATCTTGTATCCCTTGTTGTCAATTTGAATTATATTTCGTTATTCACATGTTCGCAGGCAATTATTGATCGTTACGGACGTTACACAGTTTCGTTACGGACGTTACATCCATTGCATTATACCAGGAATAATACCTGATATAGCCAAATAAAATATTTGATTACCAAGTCTAAACAGCTATTTGATGTAGTAGAAATAATCTATAATATTTTCAATGATATGTGACCCATCTGCACATAATCAGTCACATCGCACATTTTATCGAAGTAAAGAAAAGCCAAAAATTATACAAGACACCAATTTTTTCAAATTTTGTTTTATTGGCCACCCAAATTCATTGATCTACTTTACCTGTTTACAGATCCGTAAAAAAATTTTAAGGACGTGAAACAAAAAAAAATCTGGGCTCAGATTGCAGGAATTAGCCCTGCTTGCCAAGTGAAATCATAACAAGAGGCCAGCCGGCTACTATAATCCCCTGCCCCGCCCGTGTAATAAAAATATTCCAGGGTGCATCCTTCCCTTAACTCTCACATTTGTTTTACAGTAATGGGCCATCTTAAATTTGATCGAGTTGAGATTTTTAGGCTATATCCCTCCCTGAAATCGCACATTTTTTTATAGAAATGGTCTGGATAGCTATCTGCCTTGGTTTGCTGCCAGATATCAGGCATATTATAGTTAATTATGACCGATAGTCGGCCATTTTGAATTTGATCACTTTGAAATTTTTCAAGCCATTTTGAAACTGCAGATTTTGTCTTGGAGTGATGGTCAAGCTATCTGGCATGGTTTGCCAGATATAAGGCATATTAAAGTTAATCATGGCCAATAGTCGGCGATTTAAAATTAGATAGAGACATTTTTCAGGGCATATACCTACCTGAAGCCGCACATTTTGCTTAATGGTAATGATCCAGCTATCTGACATCATTTGCATGGTTTGCCAGATATCAGGCACAATAAATGAAATTACGGCGGATTGACGGCCATTTTGAATTTCATTGAGGTGCAATTTTCTAGGCTATCCTACCTGAAACCGCGAATTTTGTCTTATAGTGATGGTTTAGCTGGCACGGTTTGCCAATCAAAAATATTAAAGGTAAGTATGGCAGATAATCGGCCCTTTTGAATTTGATCAAGTTTAAATTTTTCAGGGCATATCCCTACCTGAAACACCATATTTAGTTTTATTGTAATGGTCTAGCTATCTGGCAAGTTTTGCCATGTATCAAGCATATTAAAGTTAATTACATAGCCGATAGTCGGCCATTTTGAATTGATAGAGTTGAATTTTTAAAGTCATATCCCACCCTGAAACCACACATTTTGTTTTATAGTAATGGTCTAGTTAGCTATTTAGCATAGTTTGCCAGATATCAGGCATATTAAAGTTAATTATGGCGGAAGGTCGTCGATTTCAAATTTGACAGAGTTGAAATTTTTCAAGCCATCTCCCACCCCACTGAAACTGCACATTTTGTTTTATAGCAGTGGTCCAGCTACATGTATCTGGCATAGTTTGCCATATATCAGAATATTAGAGTAAATTATGGCCATCGTTGGCCATTTTGAATTTGATTGCGTTGAAATTTTTCATGGATATCCCTATGTACCTGAAACCGTACATTTTGCTTTTCTAGTACTTGATGGTCTAGCTATCTGGCATGGTTTGCCAGATATCATGCTTATTAAAGTTAATTATGGCCAATGATCGGCCAGTTAAGTGGGTCAAGAGTTCATAAATCCCAAAAGGCATATCTACACCCCCTAAGGGATGTGTGTGTGCAATATGAAGGAAATCCCCCCCCCCCCCCCCGGATGGTTTCTGAAAACTGCCTCGGAAACGATATGCTGTCAGTTATCAGGCATATTAAAGTTAATTATGGCTGATGGGCAGCCAATTAAGTAGGTCAAAATTCAAAAACCCTAAAGGCACATCTAGACCCCTTAACTTAGGAATGTGTGTGTGCAATGCTTTCCTAGATCTGCTTCGCAAACAAAATGTGGACAGACGGATGTCAGGCTGGACGGATGAACATCTGAGGCGACACCCATACCCCCTTTTTCGGGAGGGGGATACAAAATTTGTGGAAGGGCCCTCATACCCCCCTGGAGGAAGGGGGATGCCAGTCTCTCACCATCCCCCACTCACTTAGGGCTTAGACGCTTTAACCTAGAAAGGCACACATCATAAGTTTAAGATGTGTGATATTTCACTCTCCTGTCTTTTACGAATAGGGATGTGCGTGTGAAAATGTATACGTACGTTACGGACGTACATACTCTTCAGCCCTGCCAATTATGACATAATTACCCCTAATAACCCTTGATATGGTTAATCGGCATATTCCAGTGCTCTAAGTGTTAATGTTCTAACTAGTTCTCATGCAAATTTAAAAAAAAAAAAGATCTGATAAAGTTTTTTTTCTCAAATGCACTATTGAGTGTTTATTGTCTAGTAGCTGTAGTAAGAGGGTAAATTATCATGATTATATGGGGATTAAAATGTGATCAGAAGTTTTTTTTATATATCTATGTCGTTTTTGGTAAGAAGAAAAATAATTTGATAATTTAGCAAACATTAAAAAGGTGAGAAACTAGGTTTGAAGAGTCTAGATAATCATGAGAAGCACAAATCATGGTTTCAATTCACATATAATAATCCTGTGTTTCAATTTACATAAAAATAGTATGATATGACTTGTAAATGCTACAGATCTATATCTGCTAGATGCTTGAAGTTATAATCTTCAATATTGCCAAATATTGTTATGAAAAGACCTTAAATGCAGTACTAATCCAAATATCATACTCACATGCAGAGTTCAAAATGAAACTGGTGATATTTCCCACCAAAAAAACTAGACTAAGATCAGTCTCGCATTAAACAGTATCACAGTCAATTTTAAAAGAATGACAAATAAATTACGTAATAATCATGATAATATGATATAATATATAATATAATCAATAGAATAAAACTTTTTTTTTGTATATTTGGACCAACAAATGAAGAGTAGAAATATTTTTTTCAGTTTCTTGTATGTTTTTAGAATGCTTTTCTTTATTACTATAAGATGTAACGTCCGTAACGATTTTTGTACGTCCGTAACGTTACGGACGTACATACTTTGCAGCACTATATGTTAGAATATAGTAGTTTTCCATTTAAAAAAATATGTCTATGCCCACCACCCCTAAAAACAGCTGTCTTCTAAAAGAGAGAGTTATTTAATACTATTTCTACTGCACGAGAAAACTAGAAAATACACTAAACATATCAATATCAATGTAACGTCCGTAACGACAATTTTTTTACTTCTTTTAGAAGTCAAATTTCATTTTATCACTGTTAACCACTAGTTTGTATAAAAGACCTGTTGTTTGCAAGATGAATGCATGTCTACTTTTATTTTCTTAAGAAAATCTATAGAAACTATGGACAAATACATTTTATATGTAAAAATCCTATATTTTACAGTTTTTTAAATTGTTATCTTAAAATAATAATAAATCGTATTCCCAGGCTCTCACAATTGTTTTTCAGTGTGATTATTTTCATTTACGGGTGTTGTCTGTACAATAAAGGCAAAATCTTTGTTAAATAACCAACATTTCTTTTCTACCTAAATGTCCACTTTCGTGTGGAATGACCCATATAGTATTTCTACATATATACAGCTTTTAAATGCTTTTACCAATATACTGGATGAGTTTAAATGAACAATTCATATTTAACTTATATTTAAATGTTAAAATTGGCCCATGTATAGTTCACGACGTGATGACATTGCTAACTATAACCAGGTAACAACCACACTGGTAACCGCATCAAGGGTAAAATGACCTGATTACTGGCCAGTATGCCCATTGTGAAGTGAAAATAGGAGTATAATGTGATGACCAGAAAGCCTTACATGAGCAGCAGCCTCCTGGAGTGGTGTTCTGCCATGGTTGTTAAGCTTAGTGACATCAGCATCTTTTTCCAGGAGAAGATTGAGCTCGTCCACAGCACCCTCCAACGCCGCAATATGAAGCGGGGTGTTTCCTGCATGGTCAGCCAAGTTCACATCACAACCACCATGATCAAGAAGCTCGACAAAAGCTTCCAACATCTCCTCTTGATGACTAGACGCCTTCATGTGGTAATTGTCCAAGTATGTATGGAGAGCCAATATAGCGTTTGGGTCTGCACCATCTTCCAATGCAGATCGAACGCTGCTCTTCTTAGGTTCTGTCTCTAAAACATCTGCAAGAACATTGTTGGCTCCCAGTAAATATTCCTTCTCCAGTTTATCGTGTCTGACACTATTGACAGCTTTTTGGATCTCATCAGGGAGACGAGAAAACAAATCTTGTGTATGTATGTGAAACGCCAAAAAATCAACCAAGATATACAGGCTGTATTTCTCGCAGTGTTCTAATCCTAACCTCTGCATACACTGATAGATGTCCAACATATCGTCCAGTGTGCAATAGTGAAAGTTATCATCAAGTCTAATTTTTGTGACAGCATGTCCACACAGCTCAGCGAGGCTAGGCATACACAGATAATCAGCAGCTGAGAGTACAGCCATGTAAAAACTGAGTACACATGACGTCTCAGCAGATAACACACTCACTTGTGAGCTAGAGTTTGAATCTTCAGATGGAGAGATACTCTTTTCCTCCTCATCATCATCGACAGAAAACTCCGCTAATAATTTATCCCCTGCCGGCACGTTAAATTGGCCAGTATATATAAACTCCAGCACACTTTTGAACACAAAGTGTGTGAGCCCTTCTAAAACAATGCAGTTCTCTTTGCTCTCCACCCATTTGGATGTGAACATAGATCTGAAGTAGCCACATCTAGAAGCTAAGATTGCTTTATGAGCTTGGATTTTCACTCCTTCTACATCTAAAGTAACATCTGAAAATAAGCCCGAGTCAAGTAGTGTTTTATAATCATTCAATGCTTCAGTCTCTGTGTTTGGGGGTTGAGGGACATCTTTTTTGCTGTGCCTGGAAACAGAAACATAGACAAAGTAGTAGTAAATAAAATAGTGTTAAACATGTTAAAACAGGGCTTATCTTCTGAATCAATACGTTTAGCAAGTAAATGTACAATGTATGGTGATGTGCATTTTTTTAATGCTTATGTTAGATAGACCTATATTTATTTTGTTTGTCTAGCATTCAAAACATGGCTAGTTTGTGTGTTCAACTCAAGACTAGCTGAATGCAATACAGATACAAAACATATTAAGCATGTTGAGACTGAACCTCAATCTTCTGGATCAAATTATTTAAAATATAATTATTTCAAACATCTATTAACGGGATTAAAGCTAAAATATATATTTTTACAAACAACATTTATAAGTGAAACTTTGCAAATTACTCTTAAAGACAATGCTTCACTTAGACCACTTCCATTAATTCTTTCAGCATGTTAAGCGCGGGGACCGTCTTTAGACGTCTCAGAATCTTACGTCTGTAGACGTCTGAAGATGGTTCACGTGCTGAAAGAATTAAAAAAATTATACTGGCTGTAGACATACATGTAGGTATTCAAATGAAGAGCTAACTAAGATATTTATGATGATTTCAAATTGAAAAAACCCTTTGGTCTCCATGGTTTATACAAAAAATATTTCAGCGTTGTAAGGATGAAGTTATTTAATTAATTAACAAAATTTGCAAATAAGAGTATTTAATCAACAAAATCATATTAAATACATGAAATAGACACTTACTTATCAATATAAGATTTTACAACTGGCTTAAAAGTGAAGCAGAATTCAGGCATGTAGTCTTCAATCTCCATATAGCTACACTCTGCTGGGGAGCCTGCACTGTCCAGTTGCCATGCAAGATGATGTGTGTCGGTAGCAGATGCTACAGATACACGATCATCTGCCCAACGTACCAAGTACACAGGCATGTTATATGTGATCAAAATGGCTTGTTCGTCATGTCCGTATATTCCATCTAAACATGATACAACAACTGTCAACTGAATCAGTGAATATATAACTGTATAAGTTAACTAAATGTGCTACCACTAAATTTCTAATAATGTTGCGTTAGATAAGAGTATTTTACATTCATATATGATGAAATATATACTGGGTATTTAGACTGAGAACCAGTGACGAAGAAACCCTTCTATCCCCAGATCCCATTGCATGACAAAGCCACCAACATTACAATCATTACCGAAGCTGAAGGAGTCCTGAGGGTCATGCACACAGCACAATCATTTTTATATGCAATGGTTTAACCATGTTAACCCGTTTAATGTAGAATTTGTTTAATAGACACATGAGATTTTGGTATTAATATTGGGTATCGTGTGATTTTGATTGTCTTCGCATTTCCTTTCATCTGTGTGTCAACTAAGTTCGCATTTTCATTTCTGAGATCAGGCTTACCTTACCTGGAGTGACTAATCAGTGTGTCCCACACCTTTAAAACCATGGCAGGTCAAAATTGTGCACTGTACATGTATGTGTAAACTAAGATTAGGAGAGATTGTGGGAAAGTTGGAAAACACCAGAAACTCATGCAAAGGCTGTGAATGCTCTCACATAAAGGATATAAGGGAACATCATTTTGGATTGCCTGAGATAAGAGCCAGATCAGAAATTATGGCAGTAAGTGTTAAAATCTCTATGTGCATCCAGACAAGGTCCTGAACAGAGGAACCTAGCATTAACCCTTTAACTGCCGTTTCCAATTATATTGTGGGTTTTCATTTATTTATTAGCAAATTAAATACCAGCTTTAAAAATGTGTTACGAATAAAATGTAAGATCAATCAGCAAGAATGTAAAATCATTCAATTCCGTTTTGTCAAATCTGTATAATTTTCACTCACTTGAAGAAGTTTGTGAATCGCTTCAGCGAGAAAACTTCCAAGTGGGTGAAAAATCCAATTAACTTGGGAGGTTGAAAAGAAATTCTGGGAGACACAAATACATGGGAGACACAAATACATGTATATCTTTGCAAAATGATGTGCTTTAATTAGATAGTCTGAGAGTCCTTGGGGAAGAATGGCAGTTTAAGGTAAGAGTGGAGGGGCTTATGTTCTGTTTCAGCCAAACATAAATCTAAGGGAGATCGCCATGTAGTTGGAAGCAGTATGCCAAGCTCCTTTTTTGAAAACGGGGGCTACATTAGACTCGACCCATTCACCGGGTAATTTTCCTGTCTGCAGACCGGTAGACTCATGGCAGAGTTTTGGACAATATTTTTCAAAGAAGAGCGCTGATTTCCCCGTCATTAATTAAAGTCAATAATGGCCTCAAAGGCAAAGGTTATAAATTAGGTCAAAGGTCACAACCCTCAAAAAGGCAAATCTACACCTCCTAAGAGATGTGTGTGTGCAATATGAAAAAATCCAGCAAACACTTTCCTAAGATATCGTTCAAAACTGAACTTTTCATATCCGCCATCAATTAAGTCAATTTGATAATGGTCTCAAAATTGAAAGTAAAGAAATAGGTCAAAGGTCATAACCGCCCAAAATGCACATCTACAACCCTGTAAGGTAGGTAGATTCAATGAATTTTAAAATTGTCCAATAAAATTATGCAGAGCCTTTCTTCATTACTGCCGACATGCTAAAAGAAATATTTGACCACATTCCACAGTTTTTACTGAGCAAGAAAAATGCTGTGCTAGATCAAAATCAGAGCTAAATTATGAAAACGTCCAAAAGATGGCACCTCAATGTTGCAAACTGTTATGGGGGTAACAGAATCCAAAACATCACCCAGACACTTGAACTTTTTGAAGAAGCTGAAGAAAAATATTAAAATGATGTCGCTGTTGAGTTTTAATCCACGAGGGGGTCATGGAAGAAGAAATATTTTGATGGATTCTCATCCTTATAGCTATGAAACTTCCATTTTTACCCCCGGTGTGCCCCATGAGGAAGTGCAGGGTAGGCAAACAAAACTTAACACAGGTTTTACCCTGGGTAAACTAGTGCAGCCTTCCCCAGGTACCGTAAACCAGGGCTATTTTGCCACCCTATTTACATATTTTTTATCGCTGTATTAAATCTGATTTTTTTAGTGGGAATATAAAGTGTCATAATTGAGGGTGGTTGTGTAAGGTATTCGCATACTTAGCATAGTTTGTATTTAGCCTTTATTATTAGGACTATTAAATAAAAATTTAAGGTGGCAAAATAGCCCCGGTACCTGGGCTATTTTACCACTGGAACTAATTTTGATCATATTTTGTGGATTAAAACCATTTGTCAGAGTCCAAATAAAAATATTTTCCCATATATATATTTTTTAATTCAAAATAATATAATTGAGAAGCTACTCGAATGAAAATCAAATTAATTGAACAGTCTGTAGACCTTTTTATCATTTCATTCAATATATTACACAGATTCAGGTAAATGCACCATACAGACATAACATAAAATATTCAGTGAAAAAGTCATTATTTTGCAGGAAAGTTATTTAATTATTAAAATAAGTGCCTTAAACCAGTTATGTAAATATTTATATAGTTTTTAGGGGTCAGTGAGTCTCAGGGTTGGGATCAATTATAATTGTAATAAATTATAATTGAATCATTTTTAGTGTAATTGAAGGCGTATTTGGAATTAATGGAAAAATGTCAATTATAATTGTAATTATAATTGTAATTGATTTTTATGAATATGTATAATTGTAACCATAATTGTAATTGAACAAAATGTCTGTAATTGGTCAATTTTATTTCAATTACAGCTTAATTACACATTTATTTGTGTCTTTAAATTGTTTTCCTTAAATTGATTATCAAACATATTGTTTTATCTTCTACAGTAATGGTGGCAGATGCATTTATACTAATAACTTGTATGTTTAATACCAGATCACCTTGAGGCACTTTTTAATAATTTACCATGTTTACTTGAAATTACTGGAGTACAATTATTCATAGTTATAAATTATTTGAAATGTCGAGCTATTACATAACATGGTGCCATGATCAGACATTACCAATACTTTACATATACCGATTTAAAGAAAAATACAAGGGTTTATTAGCAAGTCAAGTGTCACGATCAGTATGTCATTATATGTTGGGGAGGGACACAAGCTTTCAGTCTACTACTACACATGTAGGCCTATACACTTGTGTGCAGTTGTACAACAAGTTAATCGCTGTTGGCCAAATGTTGCCTTATTGCCGATTAGGTTCCGATGATGCTGGCCCAGCGTTGAACCAGCGTTGGACCAGCAATCACTCTCTGGCATTGCCGGATATATAGCCTAACCAAACCTCAGCATTGTAATCAGCTGAGGGAAGTAGCTGTCAATCTCAGGGGTCTGTCTGATCGATGACCACTAACAATTAAACTATAAAAAGTACCATATGCCACACCTTAGCCAGGCCACATCTGACAGTTTTTTTCTGGGGGGTGGAAGTTGGATCCTTCCACCTCACAATCACCGCTGACACTATGACTCCCAGGCCCGGTTTAGTTTTTACGGAGTAGCTATTCGTATAAGATATACCATCAGGGTTCCAGATACCCAGTCGCCCACTCGCCACTGGCCCCTTGTTTTTACTGTGGGCTAATCAAGTTGAAACAAAGGTAGCCCACATTGCCAATGTAAAAGAGTTGAAACCATGCTTTAGAACTAAAATGTACAAAAAACATATTTTTATATTTTTCAAAATCATTGGGAATTATATAAAATCCCTATGGGTCTACGAATATAAAATGCATTGTTCACAGATAATTACACTATTCAGTGTATTAACTATTAACTACTGCACTTGAATTTCATGAGTATTTTCTGAATACATGATTAATGTGTAATTATGCTTGGGTCAGGTTTTCATAGGAGGGAAAAAATATACGATTAGGTGGGCTACTGGAATTTGATGTGGGCGACCAAAATTAGCATCTGAGGGGCCCAGATGGCTACTAGAGTTTTTGTACCATTATTGCATGTGTTTAAAATGAGTTATAAACTTGAATTAATATAATTGCTGCAATCATGATGCGATACAATTTGCTATGTCAGACCATGGAGACTGAAGAGACCTGTGCAGTCAACTAATTGAGATCCTACCCATTGCCACAATCACAGCTTAAGGTTGAGCCAATGTTTGCATCTATCATCTATGGCCCAGCATTAAACCAACTTTGGGTCAATGTTTCGTTTTTGCGGATTATGTATGTGTCCCCTCTACTTCTAGCGCCTACGTTCATTGCGTATCTTCAGCGTTGACACTCGCTCGTTGTTTTGACTGTCCGGCTATTGTGTAAAAATTTAGCCCCTAAATCGTTAATCCCGCTTTCCCTCTTATTATTGTGAACATTTCAGTGCAGTTGCTTCATTCTAGCTCGGCTAGGAAACCTGATTTATTTTATTTCATGTATGAGAACTGTCAACTCTGCTAAAAAAAATATACATTTATTTTAAAGTTGTTCCAGGGCTCGAAATCAGGCCATTCCTCCAGTCCGGTACTGCCAAAAAATGTGCAGGAATGGCAAAAAAATTTACTAGCCATTCCGATGAACTGGCAAATTTTAGGCCAGCCTAGGACAAAAGTCATTTCTAGGAATGACAGTTTTTACTCAGGAATGGCAGTTTCCTTGACTTGCCAGTCCTGTGGATTGGCTTGCCCCCAACGTTTAATTCTACCCATGTTGTCCTCATATCATTACATAATTATTAGTATAACACGATAATGTAACTATGCATTTACATGATATTCTCTAGATTCTGTAGGGCCTATGCCAATAAAAAGCGTTAATGATCAATATAGAACACAAATTACATGTAGCCTACATTGTTTACAAAGGTATAATTTAAAGACGAGTATAAGACAAATATTAGGGTAGGGTGTCTGTTGTGACTGCAAGCCTCCCCCCCCCCCCCAATCAAACGTCCCCGCTGCTTGTCAACGTATGGCAGCGGATGACACCTTTTACAGCCAAGAATTGATAGATTAGTCTGCAACTAACTCACATCTTTCATAACGATTTTATCCAAGTGCGGTTTTGGTGTTTTTCATTGGGCACTGAACATGATATTACATTATTAGGATGCATCGACGATATAGGCATCTAACAGATTACATTTCCTATGGCAAATTCTAGACGTGTAGGCCTCAGAAAATCATTGTCCCAACCAGAAAATAAGGAGACATTCACCCGATGTTTTGTCAATGGCGGTCCACCGTCTACGACGCTGGCTCAACATTGAGACAACATTGGGTGAAGTCTCTTGTTTGCTTGGCAAACAAATAAGACACTGAGACAATTGTGATTAAATGTTGTGTAACCGTCTGCGATGCCGGCCCAACATTAAAACAATCAGTGTTTTAATTGGCTGTGACTTAAGTGACTGCCAAGCCCTAATAATGTTGCCAATGCGCACTCCCTCTACTAATAATAATGTTTGCCCACAATCAGCAAATTGTGTTTCCTGAGAGTGCGACGTTGACGTACGGTTCATCACGTCATCAGAGACTTCAAATTTTGGTATTATACATTAGCTATACATGTTATTATACATGACGTCGCATTATTGAAGGGATATGCCTACCTGTATATATAAATGAAATCGTAATTGAATATAAATTTGATAATCACAAGATAATTGGAGAAAATATTAAAGTAATTGTAATTATAATTGTAATTGACGAAAATAATTATAAGTGTTATTATAATTGACCTTTTTATAAACAAATAATTATAATTGTCATTTATTCTTTTCGCAAGTCATAATTATAATTATAATTGTAATTGACTACTTTGGGAAGTCGTAGGTAATTATAATTGTAATTATAATTGATGTTTGCAATTGACCCCCACCCTGGTAAGTCTAGTGGTCAAGTCCGTTTTCATATCCGACTGAAAATAAGGCTCTGGCGGCCATTTTGAAAGGGTGGCAAAATAGCCTCGGTATGGGTGGCAAAATAGCCATGGTTATTTTGAAATGCTCGAACAGGCTCAATATTTAAATTTCATCAATTTTTTTTTGTGTGACAGTGTGATAAAGACCCTTCAAATATCATAAAAGAAAACTGCATACGTTAATAAAATGGATAAATACCATTCCAGAGTTCAAATTTGTCAAATTTAGAAAAAACACGTAAAAAATAACATTACCCCTTGGAGTGGTATCAAAATGTGGCATTTACACTGTCAGTGGCAAGGGGTTTTGTCCAAAAAATATTTAAAAAATAGACTTTTTGACTAATGCCCAACACTTCTCACAAATCGGTCGGAACCCAACCCAAATACACATGGTGACATGGGTTGAGGTTGGGCTTCATATGGGAGTTACCCCAAGGTCATAGTAAGGTCATCTCAAGATCACAGCAAGGTCAAATCAGCTCAAAGCGGTCGAAAATAGCTTATTTTTGTAGTTTTTCTACAATTATGTTTACTTAAAATGTCTATGATGGCTTGAAACCTACCAAGACTTCAACACAGACCTATACCAAAACACACCGAGAGTTTATAGAGGTAATATAAGAGTTCGAGGGTTTTTACCCCCATCAAATCACCCTTGTGTCACCCCCTCTGATGTAGCAGAAATGGTCCGAAAATATTAAAATATATATATATGGACCAATGGCCAGCACTTACAATAAATCGTCCGTAACCCAACCCAAGTACACATCGTGACATGGGTCGGGGTCAGGCTTCATGGTGGAGTTACCCCAAGGGCATGCCAAGGTAAGCTCAAGGTCACGACAAGGTCAAATCAGCTCAAAATGGTTGAAAATAGCTTAATATTGTTGTTTTTCCTACAATTATGTTCACTTGAGATGTCTATGATGGCTTGAAACCAACCTAGACTTCAACACGGACCTATACCAAAACACCCAGAGAAGTTACAGGGGTGATATAAGGGTTGGAGGGTTTTTATCCCCATCAAATCACCCTTGTGTTACTCCTGTTTGTTCTGGCAGAAATAGTCCAAAAATATTTAAAAATATATATTTGGACCGATGGCCAGCACTTCCAATAAATCCCAAGTACACATGGTGACATGGGTTGGAATTAGGCTTTTTGGTGGAGTTACCCCAATGTCATGTGAAGGTCATCTCTAGGTCACAGCAAGGTCAAATAAGCACAAAACCGTTGAAAATAGCTTATTTTGTTGTTTTTTTGCTACAATTATGTTCACTTAAGATGCCTATGATGGCTTGAAACTGACCTAGACCTCAACACGGACCTATATCAAAACACCCCGAGAGGTTATAGGGGTAATATAAGGGTTTGAGGGTTTTTAACCCAACCCCCTCATCAGATCACCCTTGTGTCACCCCAGTATTTATATGGCAGTTCCAAAAATATTTAAAAATAGATGTATGCCGGTATTTGGACCAATGGCTAGTATAGGCCCCACTTCCAATAAATCGACCTGACCTCAAACCAAGTACACATGGTGACATGGGTTGGGGTTGGGTTTCATAGGGGAGTTACTCCAAGGTCATGGTAAGGTCATCTCAATGTCACAGCAAGGACAAATCAGCTGAAAATGGTTGAAAATATGATGTCTATGGTGGCTTGAAATCTACCCAGACTCCAACGCCGACCTATACCAAAACAACCTATACAAAGTTATGGGGGTAATATAAGAGTTGGAGGGGTTTTACCCCAATCAAATCACCCTTTGGTCACCCCTGTTTGAAATAGCAGAATTGGACCAAAACGGCCTAAGACACTGATTGTTATGTTTTGACCAATGGCCAATATATACATTAATTACATCTGATAAAGCCCAAGCTAAGTACACATGGTGACATGGGTTAGCCTTCACATGGGTGTTACCCGGAGATCATGACAAAGTCATCCCAAGGTCACAGCAAGGTCAAATCAGCTCAAAACAAGTGAAAATAGCTCATTTTTGTTGCCTTTTCTATGATGTTGTTAACAGGTTCACCGGAGAAGTCACTTAAGATTGAAAGCCACCTAGACCGCAGCACAGACCTATACCAAGAAACGCCCCAAAATGATTCAGGGGTAATAAATGGGTTGTAATGGTCATACCCCATTATATCACCATTATGTCACCTCTGTCTGGCATGGCAGAAATGGATCTAATAACACACTGATTATTATATTTCGACCAATGGCCAGCATGCCTACTTTAAATACATCTGATAAAGCCCAGCCCACGTAAACATGGTGGCATGGGTTGGGGTTGGGCTTCATAGGGGTGTCACCTAAGGTCATGGCAAGGTCATCTGAAGGTCATTTAAAAGGTACAGCAAGGTCAAATCAGCTTAAAACGGGTAAAAATAGCATGTTTTTTTACAATTCTGTTCACTTCAGATGTTTATAATGGCCAAGACCCGCCAATCAAATCACCCTTTTAAAAACCTGATAGACCCCTATGTCAGAAATGGATAAAAAACAACATTTGATAGCTCTATGATTTGACCAATGACCAGTAGACCTACTTTAACTACATCTGATGAAGCCCAACCCAAGTAAACAATGTGACGGGTTATGACTGGACTTCATATGGGTGCTACTCTAAGCTCATGGCAAGATCATATGAAGGTCACAGTAAGATCAAATCAGATGAGGGCACTGACTATTTATGTTGTGACAATGTGGTAGTGATAATTCCGACAGGTCACTGAGTATTTATGTTATGGGAAATTTCACGTAAAGGGCACACAAAAAGTCTCATAGAATGTCAAAAATAAAAACCTTCCATGTATGATAATTTCACAACTTTTGACAGTGAGATGTCATTCCCCAACATCAGTTGAATTTCCAGAGCTTAATTATGCCCATGAATGAAGATATTGACTTGTGAAATGTATGCTGTTTTTGCGTGTACTGGAGGGGACATTTGTTTTAACAATCATTAGTCTCTGCTCAAATGCTAATAATGTAGGTGATTTGAAAATCCTTACCCCAAATTTTTTTTATTGTCGTGTTTCTAAAGGGAAGATCACTATGTGTTGTACCCGTATTTCACATGTATATAGATTTGATATTCATTTGAAATGTGACAAATGAAATTTTGCAATACACTCAAGTATGAATTGTACAGCATTTACTTCGACAGCTCAACAAATTAGTGCTCTGACATCAACTAAATATACACATATAGCTTGAATACTATATATGACATATTTTGTGTATTTTTAGCTCCCGCCGTCACCGTAGGTGAGACGGAGGGAGCTATGGATTCTACCTCCGTTTTTTTTGGCCTCTTCTTTTGCCTATAACTTTTTAAAAAAATAAGCTAGGATAACAATTTTTGGTATGTGGGTTTCTTCCAGGTGGCTAATGGACAGGTTAAAATATTTTTAATCTGAATTCAATACGCAAGGTTGCAGAGGAGAAAATGATGATGTTACGGCGTTGGGCCGTTGGGCCGTCCGTAAACAATTTGTTTCCGGAGCATATCTCTGAAAGTACTTGTCCGATTGTCTTCAAATTTTACACACAACACCCCTAGGGGGTCTAGTTGTGCCTTTTGAGGTATTTGAACTTTGACCTACTTCTGGTTCAGAACTATGACCTATTTAGACGTTTTGACGCGCACTTCGTTTCCGGAGCAGATCTCGAAAAGTACTGTGCCGATGACAGTCATATTGCACATACATGTTCTCTAAGGTCCCTAGTTGTGCCTTTTCAGGTTTTTGGACCTTGACCTTGAAGTTGACCCAGCACTTTGACCTAATTTATAACATCGGTAAATCCGACTGAAAGATTTTGGGGAATATCATGAAAACCGCTCAAGATATCTACACCATTACTATAAAACAAATTGTGAGGTTTCAGGAGAGGATGCATCTTGAAAAATTTCAAGTCGATAAAATTAAAAATGGCCGCCTATCGGCCATTATTCACCTCGACAAGCCTGATATTGCGGAATATCATGAAAACGGCTTAAGATAGCTACACCATTAACATGTATCAAATAAATTTTAAGGTTTCAGGAGAGGATGCATCTTGAAAAATTTGAAGTTGATAAAATTCAAAATGGCCGCCTATCAGCCATTATTCACCTCGACAGGCCTGATATTGTGGAATATCATGAAAACCGCTCAAGATATCTACACCATTACCATAAAACAAATTGTAAGGCTTCAGGAGAGGATGCATTTTGAAAAAAATTCAACTCGTCCAAGTTCAAAATGGCCGTCAATAGGCCATTATTCACTTTCACATGGCCGTTATTTGGTAAACCGTGCTAGATGGCTAGACCATTACTATAAAACAAAATGTGTGATTTCAGGAGAGGATGCATCTTGAAAAAATTCAACTCGATAAAATTCAAAATGGCCGCTTATCGGCCATTATTCACTTTCACATGGCCGTTATTTGGTCAACCGTGCTAGATGGCTAGACCATTACTGTAAAACGAAATGTGAGATTTCAGATGAGGATGCATCTTGAAAAAAAATTTGACTTGATCAAATTTAAAATGGCCGCCTTTTTGGCCATTATTCATTTTCACATGGCTGAAATTTGGTAAACCGTGCTAGATGGCTAGACCATTACCTGATTACTATAAAACAAAGTGTGAGTTTTCGGGGGAGGATGCACCCTAAAAAAATTTTACTTACGAATTCAAAATGGCCGACAATCAGCATAATTTACCTCGATAGGCCTGATATCAGGTAAACCGTGCTAGATAGCTAGACCATTACTATAAAACAAAATGTGACGTTTCGAGAGAGGATGCCTTTTAAAAACTTTCGACTCAATGGAATTCAAAATGGCTGCCTATTGGCCACTATTTACTTTCACATTGCTGATATTTGGTAAACCGTGTTAGATAGCTGGACCATTACTATAAAACAAAATGTAGGATCACAAGAGAGGATGCATCTTGAAAAATTTTGACTTGATCAAATTCAAAATGGCCTCCTATCGGCCATTTCACTTTCACATGGGCGATATTTGGTAAACCGTGCTAGATGGCTAGACCATTACTATAGAATGAAATGTGAGATTTCAGCTGAGGATGCATCTTGGAAAATTTTGACTTGATCAAATTCAAAATGGCCGCCTTTAGGCCATTATTCACTTTCACATGGCCGATATTTGGTAAACCGTGCTAGATAGCTAGACGATTACTATAGAATGAAATGTGAGATTTCAGCTGAGGATGCATCTTGAAAAATTCTGACTCGATCAAATTCAAAATGGCCCCCTATAGGCCATTATTTACTTTCACATGCCCAATATTTTGCAAACTGTGTTAGATGTTAGTCCATTACTATAAAACAAAATTTGCGGTTTCTGGGGAGAATGCACCCTAAGTTTTCAACTAATTTATATCAAATTCAAAATGACCGTAAATCAGCTATTAGTTAACTCGATTGGCCTGATATCGGGTAAACCGTGCCAGATAGGTAGACCATTACTGGGATACTGATTAGGATCATTAATTTCAATGGAGGTTTGCAATCTCTGACAGACTGTCTAGTTCTTATCTTACTCTTAGACTGGGCTTCTTAGACCTAGTTGTCTTGCGTCTTGATTTTTGACCTAGACTAGGACTACATTAATAACCCTATACAAAATTGCTTAAATCAAATTCTAATTCGGAGCGGGAGCTCCTGGACTTATGTAGTCTTGTTACAGTGCTTTTTCATGCGAATCCTCTGCACAATTATATGCGTGACAAACTGTACTGGAGGGGACATTTTTTTACCGGTTGAAATAACAACATCACAAGTGCTATAAATGCATACTTTAGATCAGTAAAACATGATATGTTGCTCAACATTTCATATTCTAATTTTGCTCCAATATATATTGTTATTAATCAACATTTTGTTTTCAAATTGAGCTGAAGTAGCATAATTGTATAAACTTTGCTAAAATAAAATGATGTTTAAGTAGTTTATCACTGTAAAGGCCGCAACTATTTGTCTGCATCGTATTAAACACCATCAAGAAAAAACAATGGAAAATAGTTTTGATTTTTGTGACATAACTTGGACAATGTCACGGTGTTCAAGCTAATATCATAAAATGTACTGGAGAGGACATATTTTTTTAACAACAATAACAAATCTGTAAGCATGAATGATCACTCAATAATTCAACTGAATAACAAGTAAACTACTAGAAAGAGATAAAATAGCATCATCAGTCATAGTTTACAAGCATCTACATTACTAATATTCCAATATACCCGCAGAGACAGTTAGTGTATCCATTCCAACCCCCTCACGAAAGTTTAGAAAGCATTTTGTTGGCACATCCTTCCCTTAAACCTGACATTTTGTTTCATACTATAAAACAAAATGTGAGGTGTATGGTATAAAACAAAATGTGAGGTTTGAGGGAGGGATATATATGCCAACAAAATACTTTCCGGGCTTTCATGGATAAATTTGGATAAATTATAGTACTGGGCTAGGTATCTGGGATGCTTTGCCTGATATCAAGCATATAGTAAATAATGGGCAATAGTCAGCCATCTTGCATTTGATAAAGTTGAAATTTGTCAAGGTATATAAATGAAAACAACCATTTTCAAATGCATATACCTCCCTTATCTTCACTTCATCATGGCTGTTAGGAGCATGAACTTGTTGTAGGGTCTAGCTAGCTAACATACCGTAGTTTGCCAGATATCAGGCATATTCAATAATTAAATAATTGCCGCAAGTCTGCTATTTTGAATGTGATCAAGTTCAAATTTGTTAGGTCACAGCTGTCACTCCCTGAAATCTAGCATTTTCTTTTTACTTTGTTACTTAGTTGTAGTGTAACTGTTTTATTATGCTAATGTAACGTACACAATATATTTATGTACAGTGGTTTAAAAATAATATTAACTCCAGCGGATCTTGAGCTTATATAATTGGATACAAAGTTTTGTATGTAATGGTACATATAATTAAAAAAATAATAATACATACCTCAAACTGAATACAAATTTACATGCATGCATCAATAGCCCTACCATTATTTTACACCAAGCTACGTTTTTACTACGGCAAAGCAATTACTGGTTAACTATTTTAGTATGGCACAAATAATAATTTATCATGTTTATATAACAATACCGTTCTCTCCCTCCAGCCTAGGCCTATATCTACAAATCTGGGATATATTTGTATTCATAACAAGACCTATTAAATTTGATTTTTTTCATATATCCCGATAATCGGCTATTTTTAATTTGCCAAAATATCTCCCTGAAACCTCACATTTTGTTTTAGCATAATAACCTTTGAACTATCTGGCCCATTTTAGCAGATATCACATATATTAAAGTAGGCCTAAACAGACGTCATTAGGCCAATTCCTATTTTATACCGGATGCTATCGGCAGTAACAGCGGTTAAAATCCAGTATTCAACCATTGTTATTATGTGACTACATTTTTTGCCTTTATTGGCCCATTACTGGTCCAATGCGGAATATAGATCATAAACTGTATTGGCTGAAAACAGCACCAATGTGCAAGACATAATGATAATCAGTCCCAATTAAACCATTTTATTGGGCCAATACTGTGATGTTATCAGGGTAATTTTGAAATTGATGGGAGTTGAAATTTTTCAGGGCATTTCCCTCGATCCTTAAAACCTCACATTTTGTTTTCTTATTCTATGGTCTAGCTGTCTGGCAATATTTGCTGTAGTAGTAAATCTATTCGGCACAAAAGGTATTTTAAGTGATATTGTAATACGATAAAAACGTTGTAGTCAATTGATGAGATGAATGATGTACAGATGATGATATGAGAGTAGGGGTGATAGGGCATGGTGGGTTATTGAGAGCGTTTTCCTTCGCTCGCCTCATAAGGGGTTCTGGGCATGTCTAGGGGATATACCCCCAGATATGGCCAGACGACCGGAGACTTGAGTTTTCCCTGTGCAATTTAATGCTGAAACTCTGCGGCATTTTGCGCAGCTCCGCTATCCTCGGGTCAGATAATCCCCTGAGTAACAATAGGAAGGATAACTCCCTCTGGGTAACTCCATTCATCCCACGTGAGAGACATAATGTCAAACGCGCTATTGCCGGTTATTTAAGGCTACCACAGCCTACATCAGCGCCAGCACTGATGCGTGTGCTGCATCGGCTCCGCTGTTGAGCGGAGGAGCCAGGGTACGCCACTGGCAATCCGCCCGAAGATTATGGCCAGATACGAGGAGGCTGCAGCTGCCTGCCCTTGGATGATTGCTGTAGACGGCAATATTTGCTAGATATATCAGACATAATATATATTTTTTAAAGTAGATAATAAATGGCAGATAGTTGGCAATTTTGAATGTGATCTGAGTTGAAATAAGCTCTAGCCCTCCCAGAAACCTCACATTTTCTTTTATATTAATTGTCTAGTTATCTGGCACTGGATATGAAGCATGTTAAGTTAAATAATGGACACCAGTTGGCCATTTTGAACCTGATAGATTTGGAAGTTTTTCGAGGCATACATGTATATTTTATAAATATAACTGGTATGCTGGTAACACTTTCTCAAACCTCACGATTTTTTATAGTTATAGTCTAGCTATATCAAACGATCTGCTTAGCCTTGCCCTCCTTAAAACCTCACATTTTATATTATATCAATTAATTGTCTGGCTATTTGGCATGGTTTGCCAGATATCACTATCAGGCATAGTAAATTAAGGCCATACAACGCTGCGCCAACTTGAGCATTGTAAGATCCTACATCATGTACCAGTGACATGTGCGCTATCAACTATTATATATCTGGGGGCTGGGGCCATGTTATAAGACATGACATAATTTTAAATCCTAGCATATAACCTGTAGTGAAACCAAGACATTTAAACTCATTTTTTGCAATAGAAAATGTATATGACAATCATACATTTAAACTATTAAATCCATTTTAAAGTAGGCGGTTCATCATGGTTCGCTGAGCAAACATTATCCACCCATCCGCATGTGCAGCATCGTCAAGGTCCACAGGAGTGGGGCCGCCGAAGCGAAACTATTATTGTTTGGTGAAGCAACAGGACCCAGCTGCTACAAACACATTTTTTTTTAATTCAAGTAGTCTAGTAGATTGTGTATCGAAACAGACCGCTTAAATCGCTTGACAAGCATGAAAAATACCACAAGTTCTATACCTGAGTAATTACACTTTCAGTGTTACATACGTTCTGTCCCCTCCAGTACGCAGTGTACTGGCAGCCTATTATAGACAATATAGAGCACATTTGTTTGATGATATATACGCCATAAATGTATATATATTGTACTAGTAGGTCTTGTAAGTCAGAACAGTGAAGAAATTACATTAACATGCTAATATTGATTTAAAAATGAACAAAGGGAACACCAACAAAATATTTTTTGGTTACAACTTATCCATTAATGAAATACATATGTATTTTTAATAAATATCAATTTGTTGGTGTCTAGTGGCTGCCACTAATGAAGGCTTTATTATAATAATAAATAATTACCAATATAGATCAGTAAATTACTAAAATTATGTCTTATTACACAAAGAATACTAAATATTGATATTATGTACTGGAGGGGACAATTCTAATTTAACACTATTTTCAACTAAAAATGTATAAATATGTGGTTGTTGTAACATGAATTTCCAATTATTATCCACGTGGGGGCTCAAAGAGGCAGGTTATATTGCAATAATAATAATCTTAGAAAAACACACTGCGTGGATCTTGAATAGTGATGTACTGGAGGGGACATTATTTTAACGGAATTTTCACATACATACAGGTAATTCTAATTAATTTGCTAATGTTAATCAGCAATCAGTTTGAAGTATTTGTATGCCATATATAACCACTAGACCTATTCAAAAGAGTAATTAAATGTCTATATATATGTAGATAGTTCAAGCTGGGCAGTGATGTACTGGCGGGAAAAAAGGAAAAAAACTTTTAACGGAAAATACTTTAAACTCAATAAATACACATAAAATCAGATTTTGTGACTCGATTTTTGTCAAACATGTGTCGTTTAAATCGTAAGACCAATAACCATACCACAAATAAAACTTTATTTGTGTGCTAGATGCATATCTGGAATAGAAAAACCCTCTTATGAAGACAATTCCGAGATGAGACTGCAAAATGTGTTGAAAATAACATAAATAGGGCCTACCACTGATTCATGAAGAAATAATTGACAAAACTTTATAAAATTTGGTCTGTTTTTTCCCCATGCAACCCTTGTTAAAATAAAAAAATGTTTCATATAAATATCTAGCAGTATTTGCTAAAAAATTGTGTAAAGTTTCAATTTTTCCTAAATGCACCTTTATGTGAAATTGCCCTTATAATATACATGTGTTAATGAGAGATCCCCCTTACGGCACAGATAATACATGTATATCTTAATATGTGGTACAATAACGATAATGAGGGCACTGAGTAGACCTACTTCAACATTGTGTAACATCATGAACATAAGCGCCTTTGTGAATTTAGGTCCACTATGTTGATAGTTCTCTAAGCTTAAGTCACTATATATACTGATATATAGGCCTAAGTGTTCATAATACATGCTCATGAATATATGCATGACAAATTTGTAGGCATAGTTCTATTTATAGAATGCGGGTATTTTTCACTATCTCCCTAATAATGTTTTTCCTACAATTATGTTCACTTGAGATATCTATCATGGCTTGAAACCAACCTAGACTTCATTACGGACCTATACCTTTACAAGTAAGCAGATACTGCCTTTGATTTTGCACAGGAGTATGCCGGTGTAGGCCTACGACATATATATAATGAAGCTCATAGAAATTATCAGCCAAGTAATTAGCCAAATAAGAAATCCCTTAGCCAAATCTATAACTTGTTGGCCGAGGCCCTATGCGTTTAAAAAAATGTTCTGGTAATTATTTGCAAAAAGGGCAACCAGCTAGGGCATCCGGTAGTCGTAGAAGGGCTTTATCAATTTTGAGCGACATTGATAAATAAACGGCCGAGATATCGCTATCGACAAAGTGACGTCTGTTGCGCCGACATCGTAATTTTCGATTAACAAATTGTCATTTAATTGGCTATTTTAATCGGGTCGTGGTTAGCTCATTTCTCATTCTATCTTTCTAAAAACTTGGGCAGTGGGCAATCTATATTAGTCAAAAGGCTCTACAAATTGTCAGCGAAATTATTAAATAAACGATCGAGATATCGCGATGTACACACCGACCACCCGTTTCGTCGACACAGTCATTTTTCGACTTTCCGTGTCATAGCGGCAGCAGCAGAACATTGTCGCCCTAATTTTCGCCAGTATTAATATCTTATCACCAAATCTTTACTTTTATATTCAATCAGGGGCGGATCCAGAGGGGGGGTGCAGGGGGCATAAGCCCACCCCTTTTTGTGCCAATTTCATTGAAAAGCCCCCTAAATTGGCCGAAATATGCCAAAAAATCTTGCCCCAAATCCCCTCTTTTTCAAATCCTGGATCCGCCCCTGTCAATGGCGAAATCGCAATCGGGTAGGGCGGGCCCTGTAAACTGTATCTAGATATATATTGCAGTTAAAGCTAAATTAGTTACCAGGCATCACTGGTGACTGAACATTGTAACAAAACACGAGTATACTGATTATTTGACATGCTGCAATCATGAATATAGCCACTTTTTGACCCAGACTTAAAATTCTAGTCATACTGTCCATTATATCTGTTATTCCCTCAGGGACCTAACCAGGGCGTCTTTATGTAGGCCTATGTTGTGTTTCGGCCTGGTCGTCGCCATTTTGTTCCACTTCCGAGTTTAAATTTGACCAAAGGCGCTGAAAAGAGATGGTGGGCATAGATGGGCTGTAGCGCTGCAAGTCCGGCCCCACAGACGGCAACAGTTTAGCTAGCAGCGAGGTAACATTATTATTTATCCTATTCCAAATTGTTGTTTATTATCTCAACAAATTGCTTATATACTTTTATTATCATTAAACAACATATTTACAACATATTGGACATGTCATATGGGTTCTTAGTCGATAAATATTGATTTTTGAAAGAATTTCAATGCCCTGCATATAAAAAGCAAATCGGTATTTGTGAAACGGTTCAGACCCGAAATATTGGGTTTGGCCCAAATACGTTCACACCGATATATCGGGTTTGACCACTCTAAGGGTTAAAATATTTTTTTCTGGTGTTGAAATATTATACAAGAATTGTAAATAGACATGAACATGTTCTCTACAATATAGTATAACCTATATTATTAGTTATTTTTATCAACTTATGGCATTTATTGAAAACCTGAGGATTTTATCAATTTCCCGTGGGGGTGGCAAAATAGCTCCGGGGGTGGAAAAATATCTCATTTCTTTGTCACTTTGAGATTCACACATTATTTTGTCCAAATGGTCTTAATGATTGATGTCCTCCAGAACTTCCTCATACTCTAGTCATAGGGCAGTGGACATAGGCATAGGCCATGATAGGGTCTAGCCTGAGTAGAGTCTAGGACTATAGGTCATACGCCCAATATCGCGAACCACGTTTTTTGCCATTTAAAAAATATTTGGTGACTAAATTTTATTTTTTTCAACTTTATTCAACTTGCCAAGTTATCAGGCGCCTATTTCTGCCGACTAAAAATACTTCACATCGTCTGATCCTTTCTTTGTCATGTATAATGACAGGTGCAAGTCATTGATCATTAGAGCGGTGGGCGATATTAAGTGAAATTCGCGAAAAACGTTATACATAACAAAGAAAGGATCTCCCAAGTTAAAATATTTTTCAAACAAAAATTATACCTGTAGATCGCCGGACATGTTACTTGTTAGTGAGTTGAATAGAAGTAAAAAAAAATAATTTAAGCTAGTAAATATTTTTTAAATGGCAAAAAACGTGGTTCGCGATATTGGGTGTACGACCTATAGTTGCAGTCAACTTCCACCAGCGTTGGGTGTTTTTCGCTGATTTATCAGTCAATTCTGAATCAATTTTCATGAAATTTTGCAAGCACTCTTTTAAACTATTCCGGTGCCTACCCTAACAATTTCGTGAAATTTGAAAGAGTATTTCAAAAGTTAGACCATTTGACAAGTAGTGGAATTTCGTGAGTGAAGCTGAAAACTACATGTCAAATGGTCTAGCTTTTAAACTATATAATATTTTTCCCCGAAATTTTCAGGGCAGGTGCCGTAAGACTAGAAACTAAAGCTTGTCAAATTTCATGAAAATCGGATGAAAATTGCTTGAGCAATAAGCGAAAAACATGCAACGCGAAAGTGACAGATTTAAGGTGACTTTTACTATAGGCTATAGCCTAGCCCTAGGCCTAGCCCTAGACCCCGTCTAGTCTAGTCTTTTTTCAGTTTGTGCATTTTTTACAAAGATAAAAAAATGGCATTTGCGGGAAAGAGTTTCTACTGTACATGCTGTACCCCTCCGTCATTCAGTTCTCACATTAATGATTTTATCGCCCATACTGAATGACAGAAACCTTTATTATCGTCCAGGCCCGAGGGTTAAAAACAAATAACCAGTTACACTGATTATCGCTCATCAACTGTGACTCAGGACAATATATCTACTAGACTATATCATAATTTATCATCATTTTCTTCGATATAGACTGATAATTCAATATACTTAACCATGAAGTATTTAAATATTCGATACCAATTGAAATTTAAGAGTATTTTTAATGACAAAATCATGATAAAAAATAACAAACCCAAACAAACAAATCTAACAATCAATCACTCAGCAACTCTGGCTGCTGTAATATATTTCACCAGTTTACACCAGGTGGCAGTTAATTTGTGAATCAACAGGTCTCATTACCAGTAATCGACTGGGCTGTTTTGCTGTAGCACTTTTTTTGGTGCAGCAGTATTTAAGTGGTCTCACACACAAATTGGTGCAGCAAATTCTTGCACGCATTAAAAAGACATAAAAAGAGGGTGCACAACTAAAGTCACGTGGTCAGCCTAACTATAATCTAAGGACGTTATTGGTTGCCCCATTCTACACTCTACCTTTATCAAATCGTATTAGGCTGGTACAGCACTTTTTATCCACTGCGCAGGTGCGTGTGGTGCAATTATTTTGAACCCAAAATGCCCAGTCAAATACGTCTATTGTTTAACAGGGGGTATTATAGCCATACCCGGGGGGGGGGGGGGCACTTCTATTCGTAGGAGTAGGCCTACTGGGGATGTGCCGCTGGACAGGGTGCCTTTTTGAGCCTACACCTTTGGCACAGGGTGTTTTTTTTGAGCTTCTAGAATTGGGCTTAGCATCTATTTGTTTTTATTTTTCAGGCCATTATCAGCCGAACCGATCTACCATTCAATGGTAATACCCCTGTCAAACCAGGCTACGCTCATCTGTCGACCGCTATGCGCTCCCGGACTTGGACATTTTTGTCAACAAATACGTAGGCCTAGGCCTATAAGACATATATTATATATATATAGCTAATTGTATATCCTAATGATGTCTGACTTTGACTTTGACATTGACTTTGAGTATATACTCCAGCAGCCCTCCATTTTGGAGTATCAGGCTGGAGGGGGAAAAAGGCTGGCAGATCTAGTCGACCAGCTGACTCTTGAATGCTGCCACAGTTTTCGATTCTATGGCAGCTGCCGGAAGAGAATTCTAATCAGGGATAGTTCGATGCCAAAAAGATTTTTGTCTCAGTGTGGTGTTAGTTCTGATGTGTTTAAAAGCCTGATTGTGCCTACCACGTGTTCTTTTATCTGCTGGGATTAAATGGTCATTGATAGGAATTTCGACTAGCTCATTTAACATTTTGAACATACATAAAAGTCTAGAACTTGTTCGTCTTGTTTTCAAGTCAGTCCAGCCCATGTTCTGGATGAGAGATGTCACACTGGTTGTTTGTCTATAATTTGGGGTGACAAATTTTGCTGCTGCTCTTTGAATTTTTTCTCATTTACCAATGTCTTTTTTGTCTAAAGGGGTCCCAAACTACAGAAGAATATTCTAAGGATGATCTGACCAGGGAGAAATAGGCAGTCTCTCTTAATTTAGGGGGACATGCCTTCAGGTTCCTTCGAAGTAAACCCAGGGTGGAATTTGCTTTACTCGTGATTTTGTTAATGTGGGCCTTACCTGTTAACATGTTGACGACTCAAGTTGATGAATAAATTTCTTTCTTAACCCGATGAACACGAGATTATTATGCTACTGCACTGTTTCTGAAACGAGATTATTTTATGACGTCATAGTTATCTCATGCAATCAAACCCGGAGATCTCCGGGCCTCGTATTTGAATAGTCTCCCCAAATCACGGAGATCTACGGGGCTCGTCACAAACGGGTTAATGCAGTGTAATATGTTCGCACTTGATGGAAAAACTTTACTTTTTGATGCTGAAAAATGTATCACAAACTTCAGGCCTAACACCCAATGCGAGAATGAACAATTTAAATCTATCATGAGCAGCGAAAACCATGTTTTGTATCTGTTTTTTTCTATTTTTTCTAATTAGCTTAATCATGTTAAGGTCATTTCTCATGATCAGACACTGGACATTGAATAGGCCTATGTTACATTATTTCACTTGATTATTCTTTTAAGTTTATGGCTAGATTTCTTGTTTTAAATTTAAGGGACCCTTCCCGTCCCCTTTATTATTGGACCGGGTGAAATCATAAGGAATTAGTCAGAGCTGCTCTGTCAACAGAACTGACTCTTTCTTTGAGGTCTGGGGGGTTTTCACTCCCTGTGTTAATATTTAATATTATGTGGAAATGTGTATGGCGTGACTGAGAAGTGCTCAAATAACGAAGTATAAAGTATGTAACATGTTAAAGATCATAATTTATAACTTTCAATATTTTGTATAACCCGCCCTAGACAATATCCAAACTTGTAAATAATTTTTCAGTTTCTACGCTTTCCAGAGTGTCTTTTTTGCTGCCATTTAGAATAACTTATGGTAGGCTAGCTATTTTATCTCTGGTTTTGGTACGGGAAACATAATATATATATGCCCCATATACATATACCATGATAATGCTGTATGATGTTTGACATTATTTTAAATAGTTATGATGAATATTTTAAATACCCTAAGCTTGTTTATATGTGTAAATGGCAAGCCGTAATGTAAGTGTAGCGTACATACCATGTCGATATATATGATTCACAGAACTAACCAAGCTAACCCTGCTGTACATATTGTATTATATATGTTACTATGACAATTAAATAAGTCAGCAATGACCTGAAATTGTTTTAATAAACATCTAGCTATCTGGATCATCATTGATCTGGAAAAAGATGAGGAAACAAGAAATTATGGGGCATGGTGAAAAAGCTAAAAAAAAAGATTCGTCAAGCTGCTCCCTATTGAAAATTAATGGCAAACTAATAACTGATACGCCTATACTCACAAAAAAGCTGAACTGCTGAACAACCAATTTAATCTGTGTTTAACCCAACAACACATCTCATTCTGCCAGACATGGGACCCTGGCCCCAGCTCATTTCCATCCATGCACGATTTCGCACACTTTTTTTTAACATAAATGTTGCTCCTATTTTCAAAAATGAGGGAACGATACAAACCCTCTCTAACATGTATATGCTGAAAAATTATGGAACATGTAATAGCATCCAATTTAGTGAAGTATTTAGAATTTGAAAATATACTTTATGAACGGCAACACGGATTCAGAAGCAGATAATAACCCTGGTAGACCTACATGATATCAGGTAATTCAGACCACAAAAAAACAAGCAGACATAGCTGACAAGTAGACAGAGCTTAGCAAAGCATTCCATAAAGTGTCACTTACAATCTTGTAATCAAATTTGCCTACTACGGTATAAGAGATAGCACATTTGCATGGATGAATTATTTTCTGACAAATCTCACACAGTAGGTTGTCCTTGAGGGATTGCTTCTGTAACCGTTGATGTCACATCAGGTGTACCACAAGGGTCGGTCCTTAGACCAATATTATCCCCATATCAAAATGCATTCAAAACTGCAGTTGTTCAACATATCTGCAGTTTTCCCTCACAATCGTTTTCATTAAACCCTTTTTAAAATGAACCCAGCTGTTGTCAAGCTACTCATTTTTCTTTGTTTATTTTTGTTAGTTGCTCTGCCCATCAATCGTTTATGCACCTACACACACCCAGCCATAAGTAAACAAACTATTTACAACCAATCTATGGGTACCGAAACTTTAAGCACACATTGCAAGCAAATACATACACCCAGAGTAACCAGCCTTCATTTGTGTTATTGTTCGAAACAGAGCTGCTTAGTTTCATTATGATCTCGTACTATGCTTAAGTTCCTATATTATCGCTCTCGTCGAACACATGTAAATTTGTCCTGAGTTTTCCTGTTTTAATTTGGCCATTTAAGGTATAGTCAACTGACAAAATTCGCAGGACAAGGGTCCCCAAGAATGCAATAGTGCCCACGGGTAGGCCAAGGCACTATTCCATAATAATACTGAATATGCGTTTTCATACCAAAAGCCTCATTAACTCTTTCACTACTGGCAGTAATTTCCCCCATAGTACTGGGCCTTTATGTATGACGTCATATAATTAGGCCGTCGTGGCGACGGCCCATATACTTTAGTGTACCTAATTTAGGCCGTCTGGGCGAGGACCCACGTACTGAAAGGGTTAAGAGCAAGTTCTCAAATCACAACAAGTTCATATATATTTGAGCGACATCTATGAGTTAATAATTCAGAGCCCTCAGCCCTGGCCCTTAGCTGGTCGTTGTCTTGCAAGCAAACTGACTGTTTTACTGCAGGGATGTCGAAACGGCCTGACCCCAAGCTTGTATTGACAACCAGTAAACACAAAATATTTGTATGACTTTAGACAATGTTGGACCAACGTCAAAAGACGTTGGGCCGACGTTGTATAAATGTTATGCAAATGTTTTGTGTTTGCTGGGCAGGAGGATTTTCTCTCAAACATTGTACATTTCTCCAATGTTGGTTCAATGTTGGGCCAGCGTTGCAGACGTTGGGTGAGTGTCTCGTTGGAGTAGTATCCATAGTCTCATAATCAGGTTATAGCTGCTCAGCTGAATGCAAGCAACATGTAGGCCTACCGTATATACCGAAGCTCTATACTAGTAGGCTAGACGTGACCCACACATGCCCATCCTGAAGATGACTGTTGGTTTAAGGTTTGTTTAAGCCCAACTAAATTGATGATTCATACACACAATCTTGTATTTTATGTATAAATAATATTATTATTAGACCATTTTGGTACTCTGAATTTTTAGAAGTATCGTGAATTTAACGTGTTTTATGAAACTTAACATTTTCAACTTCTTTCTATTTTAAAATGAATGTTGATCTATATACCGCCCACTCTGAGGCGATTCGCTGTATAATTAACAGCATAGTGTTCATTTAAGTACTAGTGACTAATGTAGCTTGTTTCAAAGTAATTCACACATAATTAAAACAAAATTTGAATTATATAGTACTTCTATTATTTTATTGTCGAAATGTAAAGATTTGATTTATTCAGCTAAGCCTATGGTACGCCATTCATTTTGTAAGTGTAGGCTTACTGCTAATATAAACTATTGTATTTGCTGTCTATATTACATTTCTTACATTTTGTTTGGTTATGGTTTAGTTTTGGTATTGATATGGCTTGGTTTGGTTATTGGCTGAAGCACATTTGCACATTCGTTTTGGACCAGTGCTGACCGCTCGTCGTGGGTTAGCCTAGCCTGTTCAGCAATTCCATATCGCCAGATGTCATCATGTTTGCCATCATGATTGGTCGCCTCACAACCTTGACAAATAAACCCGTATTTTTTAATTAAACTATATTGTGTTTAGATCATCGTATAAAGCATGGCGCTACAATTCTAATCACCTGCTTCTAAACTTATCAATGTATTGGTCTAAGAGCTTAGACTAACTATAAATGATGTGCAATCGATTAAAAATATTTTTTTGTTTTGTGGTGGAACCTTAATGTATCAAAATATGTATTTATTGTTGAGTTTTTGGTGATTGGTAAAAATGGTTACCATGACAACCATCTAGATGAGTCATTGAACCTTTGAATTGTTTCCCTATTTATATTCTATCCAACCTATGGGAATTTATGAGCCTTTACTATTTTCTATAACAAATGACTTAAGTCTACTTTAATGTAGGGCCTACCTATTTGAGAGAAGGAAGATGGGCGTATGTGCTAGTTCATGCAAGACTATCGCGAAATGCGAATACTAGTCTAAACATGTGACCTTTGACCATTTATACCCACCCCGGGTGAAATGTGGTCTGATAGTTTGATATATTATGGACAAATAAACTTTAGTTGAAAATATCACATATTGTTGAATTTCTTAGCAGTATATCCTTCCACGACTGAGTAAAACCTACAATTACATGTAAATGTGAAGTTGAGGTGTATATCGTTGCCATGACAACCGCCTACGAGGTTAAATATGGTGTTTTATAATACTCTGATATCTACTCTACAATAATATAATATACTTTGTAGTCAATATGCATAGGGAATGTCTCATCGTGGATGAAATGAGGGCTGTTTTGAGGTGATCATATATGTCCCAGTTTATATGCTAAACTACAGTAAATATTAGTCTAAGAACATGTGACCTTTGACCTTTTATACCCACCCCGGATTAGATGTGGTGCAATGTTTTGATATATTATTGACAAATTAACTTATTGTGGTCGAAAATATTACATATTGTTAAATTGCTTAGCAGTTATCCTTCCATAACTGGACTTTTTTACCCACCCTCGTGCTAGATGTGATGTAATATTCTGATATATTATTGACAAATGATTTTTTTGTATTTGGAAATATTACACATTGTTAAATTGCTTAGCAGTTATTCTTCCCTAACTGTCGAAAACCTATAATTATCGGTAAATGTGGAAGTTGGGGTAGATATATAGTTGCCATGGCAACTCTACTGGATAAAATGTGATGTTTTAGAATACTCTGATATCTACCCTACAGTAATATATATATAGTTTGTAGTCAATATGCATAAATAATGTCTCATCATGGATGAAGTGAGGGCTGTTTTGAGGTCAAAAATCACCCAGAACAAGTCAGCTGTGAAAAGGTTAAAGACATTTAACCTTTTGACCGCCGGTGCCGATTATATTCGGGTTTTTCATTTTTTATTAGTACATTCAATACCAACTTTTGAACATGTTAAAGATAAAATGTGACATCAATCAACAATATTTCAAAATCATTTACCTCCATTATGTCAAATCTGAATAATTTTCACTCACTTGAAGTTGTGGCTTGCGTCAGCGCGACACAACTTTAAGTTGGTGAAAATTCCAATTAATTAACTTGGCGGTTAAAGGGTTAACACCACACATTGATCGATAGGCGTACAATGAAGACCTATGTCTTATTTAGATAGATTTTTGATTTTCTAAATTTCATTTTTGTGTCGTATACATGTACTTTTGTTTTTTATGGTAAAAATATAATATGATAATAATAATATTGATGGCATTTTAAAATAAATAATTAATTTTATTTCATTTCAATTGGAGCGTAGACCTATTCAAACAAACGGTATTCTATTTTCCCCAAAATAATAATAGCTAATTGTGGACAATATTAACTTTAGACACAATTTATATTAATTTAGTTTATGAGGGGTATTAATGTCCTGACTTAATACATTATGGTGTGTATCTATTATGTAGAAACTATAATATTCTCTCGCATACATTAAATAGATAATCTGAAATGATATACTGGTTTGGTGGATTGCTTGGCAGTCGCGCTTCAATGATTCAACCAGTATCATTCAAATGGCTTTTCTTTGGAATCATTCATCCGTATTATAGCGTTAATCTCATCTAATTAAATGGGGAAGTTAAACTACTTTATTTAACGGTTTTGTGTACATTTATCTTGTATATTATTTTTATTGGCAGCTTATTTCATCAGTATAATATTATGTACGGAAATTGTTTTAAAATGTGCAAAATAAAAAAAAAAAAACGTATTTGAGTCAATGCTAAATGTCGGCCATCGGCCATCTTTTACATTTTTTACATAACACACATATAATCTAGTGCGATACCAAATTTTTAACTTAGGCCTATTTAATACATAAATTCCATTTGAATGGTTATTTTTATTTGTCAATGTTGTCTAGAGGTCAATAGATAATAATTGAAAGTATGGCTGCCAATAACCGCCATTAAAAAGTGACATCTTTTCCCAGGTGACCACACCATTTTTTCAAGTTCACAAATAATATTTAATGCATTACCTCGATGTAGACTAGTTGGAATGCGCTGATTTATTTGAATCAATTTTTGTTTGTTTTCTAAGGTTACCTAGATGTCAAATCTAAGAAAACCGCCTATGAAATTAGGATTTGTCTCCAATGATTATGGGAATTAATAATACTGTTGAAATGAATCTGCATTCTTGAATCCTTGAATGTAATTGCATTATCCGCCACCTTGAATGCAATGGCAGATTATGCCATAAATTATTGTCGAATATTTGCATCTGCATATTCTTCTTTATAAGTGGTGGTCATAGTTTTATTTTAAGATGAGAAAGTAAATCTAAGACAGCTGCGAAAAACCTACATGAAGCCAATGTATTTTGCCAAGTGGCTATCGTTGATACTCAACTAATAGGCGCCGTTACGTTTCAATATTATTTCGAGATCAAATCTAAGATCACTACGCGATGAACAGATGTATACATCGCGTGATACCGGATGAAGGTCACACGTTGTTCATAGGCCTATATCATTTTAAATGTGTATTTTATATATTTCATATATTCAGTGGTCACACTGAAAATTATTTGAAATCGACCACCATTGTGACAAAACAACTTGATGTCCCCATGTAGCCATGCACGTGAAACCCCTTTATGGATCTCTTAGGTACATATTTATTTTTATTATTTTTAAATTTCAATATATTGTACCCCTATAGTGTCAATTACCCTTTCTATCCTGAGTTTACCATTGTCATTTTCATCCACTACAAGCCGCGAATTGCTGCCGCAATTCTCGACTTGTAGTGGATGAAGATGACTTGAAGTGAGTGAAAAATTAAAGAAAATTGCCATGTATTGGTGAACCAGATTCGTGGAAATCATTCTAAAACCCTTAGTTGTTGGGAAATTAGTCTGTTCTCAGGGATGTAAAATGATGCTTCAATGCATCGTGAGGGCTTAAAGGGTTAAACAAAACTGCTGAACAAACGTTTGTAGAGTTTGTGCAAAATGTTTCCATCGGATAAACTTAACGACTATGTGTTCAAATTAAAAAAAAACATGTACCGATATCAAACCACAACAAACTTAATAATTACGTGGGGCCTATGATCATCGTGGATAATTGTCTATAAAGTCCGCTACCAGACTGCTACCCCATATTCTCTTTTTGGGTAGCTCCCTTGGTAATTGATCAGAGTGCTGGATCTTACATGTGGAAATGTCTTGAGTAGTCGAGGTGGCCCATGCAGTCACACTGACCCCTTCGCACAACGTTCTGCAGAACGGGAGTATAGAACGAAGAGAAACGTATTAGGAATGGAATGGACGTAGTACACACCGAATACAATCGTATTAGGACGGACAAGGACGGGATGGTGGTCCAGAACGTCGAACATGTTTAAAATCCCATCCCGTCTTACCCGTCAACCAGTTTATAAAGTTTGTGATACGTGCCTACTCAGTTCTAAAAAGTTCCTACTCAGCTCTTATTCAGATCTACTCGTCTCTGCTACATTGTCAGTACGTCCAATCCGTTTGGAGCCAGATCTACTCGTTTCTACTAAATTTCACCTATACATCAACCCGTTTGCAGTCAAATCAGCAACGTTTTAATATAAATATATAGAGCATATTAATGATGCTCTCCTCATTTGAAATTCAATTTCTAGTTTATAGATATGTTATATTTTTGGAGTAAATGCAAATGTTGTCAACACAATATATGATGACTGTTAGTTTCCTATAAATAATGGTAGAAGCAGAGCAACACTATAAAGAGATCAGAGAACAACGCGAATAATAAAAACAAGAAGAGCTGAGGAGAACTATTAGAACATGCTGGGAGAGGGACTAGCTAAAACTTCTTGCGCTTCTTGGCTCCTCTACATTGCCCCTTCTGCTTCTTGGACTCCCTTTTTTTGGCATGTTGACTCATGAAGTATCTCTATCAAATGAAAACGGGTTAGAACGTGGTCGTATTTATAGCAGATCGGCTTGCAGCACACCCAGAAGCCCGTTTTGATCGTGTTAAAGACTGACTGAGAACGCAATGCAGATGGGCAAGACTAGAACGGACTGAAGCTTACTGGGAACGGGTTTAAACGGGAACAGGGTGGATTAAACTTGTTAAGAATGGACTGCGAACGACATTAACGTATTTCCGCTCTAAGCGTTGTGCGAACGTTGTACAAACTGTCTGCCATCGTAATGCACTTACTTCAAACTGTGTTTTGTCTTTGCACGCTCCAACCCGTCCTCATCCCGTTTCAAAAAAAATTCAGAACGGGCAGAAACGTTCTTCGAACTGGTTCAGTGTGACTGGGCCATAGTGGAAAACTAAAGAAGAGCTGGGGGCCGAGGTCAGGGTACTCGTAGTGTGGTTGTCTATAGCCTGATACCAGCATGCATTTCTGCTGATACTCAGGGATCTGATGTTTTCAGCTCCTGGTCTCGTATCTAGGTTTCAGAGCAATCGACACTTGTCGGAAATCCCGGGCAGCCCGACTATAGGGCCCTAGCTAACTCAACAAACAAACAAACAAACAAAAAAGCAAACAAACAAACAAACAAACAAACACCTCATACTGAATAACTGTGTGGAGGTGGTAATCTATGGCCTATGGAATTTGCCCAAACTAAATGTATCTTGATATCAGCAGCAATGATTTATGTAGGCGCGTACCTAAACTTCTGTTAACACATAGGCTCATAAACAATAATTATTGACGTGTACATTTAATTAATAATGTTAAACTCGCACATGTTAAGCTCGCACAAATTAAATTAGCGCACTCATCAATTATTATGTGGAAACAATTTAATAATGAAATAGTGCGCACCCATTTTATGTAACGCGCCCAGTTTGGGCAACCACACAACCTGACCACACCATAGTGGGTGGGTAAAAATTAATGTCTCCGAAACGCATCATCGATCGTGACATGTAAAGCAGGGATATCACCAAACGGCAATAAATTTTCGAAGTTGGGGAAGTTTTGACAACACATTTGTCACCGACTGTTCGCTGATTGAATACATTTGGTGTTGATGACCAGCTAATAAGGGGGATTTCAACAGGCTGGCGACTAATTTTAGCGACCTTGGCAAAAGCCAATTTTGTGTAGTTCCCCATTTTTAATGTCCGGCCCTAACTTTCTCTGTGTTCGCCGAAAGTCGATGTTTTGAAAATATTCAAAATCTCCGCGAGTTTTTTGGGACTCTGGGCCGCAAATATTTCGAATTAACTGGGGGGGGGGGGGGGATTATGCGAACGGTTTGCTACAAATTTGAGACTATTTGGGGGAGCGTTTGGTGGCTTTTTCGTTGAATGTTCGCTGGATATTCACGTAATAATCGCTACATTCACCATGTGCGCACCAAACAGTTGCTAAAAGTCTCCAGTACGCCGATTGTTCGCCAATTAGTCGACAAAATTTAATATTTGCCAAACATTCTCAAAACAACCAGCTTTTAATCCCCAAATGGCGAATTCTGCGATCATTTGGAGACGAAAAAGGATTGTTTTGAGATCGTTCGGCTATAGCTAGTGACTAACTGGTGAACGCGGCGATCAATCGACCATTTGGAGACTATTTGGGAACTATTTTTTGAATAAATGGTGTTTTCGTTATTAACCCGTTGAACACGAGATTATTAATGCTACTGCACTGTTTCTGATACGAGATTATTTTATGACGTCATACTTATCTCATGCAATCAGACCCGGAGATCTCCGGGGCTCGTATCTGAATGGTCTCCCTAAATCACGGAGATCTCCGGGGCTCGTCACAAGCAGGTAAGTAGGGCAATTAAAACGTTAGATTAGATTTTAGATCTTTCAGAAACATGATTCGATTCCTTGAGTCTAGAGCTTTTGCAGATTATATGAGGATATAATGTAAAACCGTCAACTTGCTATCAAGGGGGTCTGCTAATTTTTTAACGTGAGAGATACTTGTATGAACATTCAACCTACTCTCCAAGCTCTTCTGTTTTTTTTTTCAGGGAAGGGTTTTTAATGACAAAACACTGGTCAACAACAAAGACAAGACATTACACCAATTTGATTTATTGTCGGCTCACCGTCTTAGACACTGGCCCAGCATTAACACAATACTGGTTACCATCTCGTGTATATGCCTCTGTAAGTGATGAGAACCACCCGTGATCAAATGGTCTCCGGTCAGCTGGATGGTCAGTGGAGGGACAGCGGACATGCTGAGCCTCTGGTCGGCTCGGCCTCTTACGCCCTGCCCAGCGACTAACCTTGGCTCCTCGAGCAGGAAATCAACTTAGAAGGATCAGAGCACAGGGCATCCATCATCATTTTGTGAGGGGAGTCCCCGCGTTCAAGGTTGTTGGCGTCTTCAGCCTCCTTCTGGCGACTTACAGCTGTCTCATCTGCAAAGTCAAAAGGCAGTAGCTGCTTAAATGAAAAGTAAGCAGTTACAGCCTGTTAACTTTGCACGACATGTCTGTCTACCAATATGTATGCCTATATAATGTAGGGCTGGATGTGATAGTGACTTGGCTCTGCTAAGTCCAAGAGAAAAGGACGGACGACATGAAACTATAAGCCGTATTAATCGCGGGTCAACACAGGTTTTACTTTGGTGCCTATGTCTACGATTTTGGACTATTTTTGTACACAACGATTTCGGACCCTGCTATACAGATGCCTACAGATGCCTGAACCTGCTTTGGCCTCGATTATGAAAAATGATCACGCTAAGGATTTGTGCGCCTCTGAGCTCGATCCGCTGAGGATATAGGAGCTATAGTTTTATTGTTTGATAGTGTTATTGATTTATTGATTGATTGATTGAATAGAAAAAATGCATGAACACACAATTTAATTTTACTAGCTGAACTACTTTTTTTACTAGCTTTTTCTTTATAGATCAACTTAAAGCAGCTCCTTGGGATGACATCAATTTTTGTTTTTAATTCCGTACTGAAGTAGTGTATCCCACGGATCATGTTTTTATTTTTTTTCAGAATTTTTATATTTTTACGAATATTTTTAATCAACATTTCTATGAAAACAGAAGTAACCCAAACAAACTAGTTGTATACCTGAAGGACGATTGAATGTTTTCATTGGGCCACATGCTGATGGCATCGGCCCAGCGTTGGCTAGACAATCAGTGCTGCAGGTGTGTCCTCCCGTGTCCTGACTATAAGACACCAATTAGTGGCGACTGATCTGATCTTACCGTCTGATACGTGGGAATATGTGATGTAAAGTGCTGAATATTGCTGACTTGTTTTGTTTACATGGCAATATACGACATGGAGATACAACTATTTTACACTTTTCGGTGCTTTAAAATTGTTTTTTGACTTTTCCGGTTAAGATCAGTAGGCTATATAGCTTCATATAAATTAAATTTTCAAAATTGACAACATTGAAAATGTCTCATCCCAAGGGGTCCCTTTAAATTGATCATAGGTTCTAAGTCAAGTGATTATATTAACATTATGATATTGCACCCTAGTGAATTTTTGGGTCCAACGCTAGTCATTTTGAATTTTCTGAAAAAATAAGATAACATGGTGCGATTTCAAGATTAACCGCCAATGTTGTTTGCCGGTTAAAATGTGATTTACAATCTGGTATTTAATATGTGATGAAAAAATAAAAAAACGAATATAATCGTGAACGGCCCTTAAAGGATTAGATGAGGATGTGAAAGCCTGGCTGAAATTAGTGAAAATCTTTATTTTGGAAATAAGGGGAGGGGGGGGGGGTTGAACTGAACTTATTTCCCAGGAGCCCTACTTTTATTACTAATGATACTCCTATACTTCAATACTTCGCTGTCCTATTTATATTGGGTATATCCCTTGGTAGGCCCTATACAATATAAAAAAAAACTAGCAGACACGAGACATTAAATAAAGGTTGGCCCAACATTGATTTAACTTATTTCCTGGAGATCACGCCCACAAAATAATTGTCAGGCGGACGTGACATGCATTTAAATCGCCGGACCGTCTTCTGGATGTACCCAGCAAACACGAGACATTTATCCGATGTTGGGTTGGTGTTCGGCCGACATCGTGAACGGTAGACCAACGTTAAATCAGCATTGGATCAATGCCTTGTATTGGCTGGCGATGACATGCAGCGCTACCCCAAATCTGGACAGACATTTCGAACGTTATCGCGACCTGAAGGCAACGCCGGCAAATGCAATAGGCCTACTGTTCTGCAAAGCCATGAGGCAATATATACTACTTATTTGAAAAGTAACCAGCTAATGCCTTTAGCTTTCCCAGCAAATACGAAACATTTACCCAATGCCGGTTCTATGTTGGTACGGCGTCCATCATTGAACCCGCATTTGATCAGCATCTGGTGTTTGCTGGACTGTCCGCCCAGAATGCCTACAATGTCCAGTTTTTCCGGCTGGCTATTATCTGAGCTGACCCTTTCTTTATACCATATTTTATAGCACATCATTATCGTCATTGGTACTTCTTTCCCATGCAGTGGCTTAGTGCCGAATTTGTAGCAAAATCTAAATTGAGCTCGTAAATGATAGCCAGCATGTATTGTCAAAGCAAGCACGATCCTTTGTATTAGCACTTGTGCTACTTGGAAATCCAAATAAATATGCTAATACCAAACACGAAACATTGAGCCAATATTGGTTCGATGTTGACCCGCCGTCTACGACGACAGCCCAGCATTGACCCAACAATGGTTAAATGCCTCGTGTTTTGGGTTTATCAACGGGCAGAGGTGAGATCGATGGTCGTTTTCTGATCATGATTTCTGTCCAACATGTGGCATGTGCACTCATAATTATGCCACTTGAAGGTGGATTCACGTCTAACACTCTCAAATAACGTCAAATTGGCCAGTGATCACAAATGAATCTAGATCACGGGGATCTGAATTTGCTGAGTTAATATGATAATTCATTGAATACCCAGCTACGTTAGACAGCTAGTATGATTAACAGTCAAAGCTAATATCAAATAACACCTAAATAGAAAAAGGGAGAAAGGGAACAATACAGACAGAGAGAAACAGAGCGAGCGAACGAACGAACGAACGAATAAATGAACAAACAAACAAACAAACAAGCTAATAAACAAACAAACAAACAAACAAACAAACAAACAAACAAACAAACAAACAAACAAACAAACAAACAAACAAACAAACAAACAAACAAACAAACAAACAAACAAACAAACAAACAAACAAACAAACAAACAGACAGACAGACAGACAGACAGACAGACAGACAGACAGACAGACAGACAGACAGACAGACAGACAGACAGACAGACAGACAGACAGACAGACAGACAGACAGACAGACAGACAGACAGACAGACAGACAGACAGACAGACAGACAGACAGACAGACAGACAGACAGACAGACAGACAGACAGACAGACAGACAGACAGACAGACAGACAGACAGACAGACAGACAGACAGACAGACAGACAGACAGACAGACAGACAGACAGACAGACAGACAGACAGACAGACAGACAGACAGACAGACAGACAGACATTTTACCCATTATCGACCTGTTCGTATTCATGAATTATTAGACAAAGCTCGACTTAAATCTAAATCTTTTTTTGCATACAGTAGACTAAACATTATCCCAATCCATTTAATAAAAAAATACCAGACTTTAAAACAATATAATTATTAATCTTGACATCTGCAATAATCATGAATATGCATGGTCATCTGAAATACATATGTAGCTTCACAGGTAGTCACGAATTCACGTCTGGTGTTGTATTATCAAATATTTTGTGATAAAAACTAGCCCTCTTTATGAATACGTAACGTGTCTATGACAAATAAATCAGAAATGAGTTTTTACTATGTTCCATTGAAATAATAACTGTCTATTAACTCTATTCATGCTAAATTATCTCCTTTAAATGTTCACCCAGTTGTGTCTCGCGGATAATTACTCATGTATTTGTTAAATTTGAGACCAAACATTTACAAATCTTGCTGTTTAAACACTTATTTCACAATAACAGTGATTAGATCGTTTAGTATAAGGTGGATTAAAAACGGATGTGGTCATGCTTGGCGCTTAAAGGGTTAAAGCAACACTGTGTCAACGTTTAGTGAATGATGGCAAGTTGATTTATTCTGCGTGCAAAACTAGAAGGCAGTATCTGCTCACTTTACAAATAAGCAGATATTGTCTTTCAGCTTTGCAGAGCAGTAAATATTGCATAGCCTGTTGGGTAATACATATATGTATACCAAAGACAATGTACAATGAGTCGACTCTTCTTAAAAAGTAATATCACTATCAGTGCTGCTCCCCTACGCTGGGCGTAGTAACTAACGCTTTGCTGCTCTACCCAGTCTGATTTTACCATATATTACGATGAGTAGGCCTAATTATGCCATTGATCCTATCATATTTTAACTCATACAAATCTGAGAAATAAATACTGATGGAGGTTAAATTTTATTTTTATCCAATAATTTGTTGTTTAGTTATTGCAGAGGTTAAAGCTGCCTGCTTGGAAAGTCGGAAATTGCGGGCTCGAACCCCACTCTGGTTTCAATTTTAAAAGAAACAAAAAATGCTTTTTTCCCCGCTCACTCGTGAAGATTCAAGATTGTGGAGAGAAAGTGGCCTAAAACCCCATACATTTCATTTGTCTTATCAGCTTTAGTGCTTCATATCAGTGGCTTATACTCTGTATAACTGACAGACATCAGGTCACATTCAACTAACACAAGACGTTGACCCAATGCTGGGCATTACTGATCTATGGCCAGCGATGCTGACCCAGCATTACACCAACATCGGTTCACGTCTCAGTAAACACAACACATTTGTATAACATTTATATAATGTTGGACCAACGTCGAAGACGTTGGGCCGACGTTGTATAGATGTTATGCAAATGTTTTGTTTTTACCGGGGTATTATGTTTACTGTGGGGGTATAGATGTTATGTTTATCCACATACTGTCACTACTAAACTCAACAAACAGGTTTGTCTCTTATTTTTTTTTTAATATAAGATGACTTATCTGCCGTATTAGTGGCTAATTTATTGCCAAGAATAAATATTGCCCAAACATATGGCCAAGATTGTCAAACCTGAAAACATATTATTGTATATTTGACGGTTAAAGAGATTCTTACTTGTTTTGTGTGGTGACTTACAATTTGTAGTTTCAACTCCCGTCAATAGCTGGCATCCCTACATAATGTATTACACACATTTGTATGCTGAAATTCGCAAGTCGACCACATTATTGTCGGGATTAATGTACATTATTTTGGTTACACCTCGAGTACCTGTGCTACATGTAGTTTCTCTACTGACAGATAACATTTTTCTCACTGTTCCATATTTGATAGTACTGGTCACAAATTCTAATTTATACCTGGTTACAAATCTGTCACCACCGTCAGTGTTTGCACCCATAGACGGCGCCATCCATGACGCATTCTCCTGACCAGAAGACACCATCCCAGCAAACACAAAACATTTGTATAACATTTGTACAATGTTGGACCAACGTAAAAGACGTTGGGCCGACGTTGTACAAATGTTATATAAATGTTTTGTGTTTGCTGGGATACGGGTTTGTGACTTAGTCAGATTGATGGGAGTACCAAGCCAACTTCCGGCCTCGTGAATGTTGCCACCAATCATCCTTGGACTTTACATGTTATCTTGTCTGTGACTGATGGGACGAGAGGCCGAAGATGGGAGGGGGGGGGGAGGGGGTTGGCATGCTTATCCTAAAATAGTTGACTATCGTCATCACGTATATGGCCTTACCATAATTAAGGTTAATAAGTAATATAAAGACAAATGTAGGCCTATTGATTGGAAATGTAGAGCCTGGACCAATTTTCTCGTACAAGTTACTATATAAATAATAATTATCATAGGCTTCAGATCGATCGAAATGACCATCTCGACCAATCAAAAGCTTACGATATAGCGTAACTTGTACGAGAATACGAGCCCAGTGACGCATCTCACTATAAATCTTTGGATTGATTTTATCTTAACTTTTTCGTATTTCCATTTGAAAAATTAGGATTAATTTTATAGGAAAACGTTGGGATGATATGAGATAAATCTTACTATCTTAGTTTATTGAGAGTTATTTACAATAATATTATCATCAAACATTTCTGTTCGTCCGTGCAAAGCCAAAATACTTACTGTAGCATTACTTCAATACATGTGTTTTTTATGTGCATATGGTATCATTTCAAACAAATGGTCCATTTTCTTCTGATTTACATACTTTTGGCAATCTTAATATAATAATATCGGTTGCCAACACACCCGTCCTCAAAACCTAGATTATTATTTATCTTCCACATCATGCAGCTGGGTCAGCATACATAGTCGGTGAACAAGGCATTTCCTTTCAAAAAAATATGTTATCGCTGTAATTTTTGCGATGCCAGGTATTTTTTTAACAAATGACTCATAGCTATTCAATCAGCTAGATATCAGACTGAAAAAAACCCCGATAAAATCATCAGATTCAGAATAAAAGTCAATGACCTTTGCTCTTGCTCGAAATAATCACCGGTATGCTTAACCATTCAATCGCAATAATATTTTTTTTACCCTACGGTTCGTTGGGTCAGATATCGGTATGATAATTGTCGTCCACTTCCTGCACCGCCGCCGCTGTCTCCGCCGCCAATTTTGGCTACTGTTCCAACATGGTCAAACAGATTGAATACACAGTTTATATAAACATTCAGCCCCCCCCCCCCCCACGGTGATTTTTTTAACGAATATCAAAGTCATAGGTGAAACACAAGGTCAAAAGGTCAAAAAAATTCTTGTTAAAACGATAACTTCAAAAATAGGCTATGGCGGCTATCTCTATTTTATCAATTTCAATAAATCATTCTTTTTGTCAGTTAAATGTCTTGATGGCGTATCCCCTATAGACTGAAAAACAGCCCTCTCACACAGCTCAAGTGTACAGATGGCACTACTGAAGGAGTGTAATCCCCTATAGCTTTCAAGGGTCTGTGAGTCTTTGGGCATTGTCATTTTCGTGTGCGACCAAAAACGAGGCTGATATCTTGATTTTATCAATTAATAAAAGCCTTCTTATTTTCAGTTTTAATATTTTGAAATCTGGTATATACCGTATTCCCGCTCATAAACGTGCATGCACTTATAAGTGAAAATCGACTGTTTTAGGCATGGCTCTAAACATATTCTTGAACAAGAATATGTGTAGAGCCATGCCTGAAACAGTCGATTTTCACTTATAAGTGCATGCACCTATAAATAGGTGCATGCACTTATACTTGAATACTAGGTACATGGACTTACAGTCGAAAACTACTACGCGTACCATTTTGTAACACATACCTGCATACTGCAGGTAAGAATAATATCGATTTGTGTTGACTTATATAAACCATTACTAGTATAATATGTCCATAATAATTTAAACAAAGTATTATGTTGGATCGTAAGCACAAATTACATGTATATTATTATTTTTATTTATTAACGGGTAGACATTAAAAGAGAATTGCTCCATATATAGTTATGCGCCGAAAGTTCAAACCATCAAAGCGATAGTGTATACATGCATGGGTGTGATAGCTGAAAAGCGTGGACAAATGAGGTGTGATATGACAGTTCAGGTTGTCTCAACACCTATTTTCCGGAGTCACTCCCGCAAGTTAACTTCAAAGTAACAGTCAGTGATTACTAACGTTAGCTTAGTTTAGTTACTTTGGATTAGAATTAATCAAATATTTATTATTTAAAGAATTTAAAGAAATTAATAAAATATTTTTATGTTCGAATATATATTAAGTGCATGCACTTATTTTTTTAAAACTAAGTGCATCTTCAAATATAAGAGCATGCACGTTAATGCGCGTGGATACAGTATAGGTTTTAGTGGTCTGTGAGTCCATTGGCATTGTTCGTTTTCATGTGCTGTACTCCAGCTGTGGCGGCCATGTTCAATTAAATGCTTTGAAACGGCGTATTTAAATATGCGGTATATTATATTAAATATATATATATATACGCTGCTGTAGTCTTCGAGTATTGGCATAGCTTATTAGCAGCAGTTGTGTAAAATGTGTGGCCGATCAAACCACAATTATTGGGGGGATGAGTGTTTAAACACTAAGATTTTCAAATGTTTTGGTGAAGCAATAAAAATATATAATTTTCACACACTCCAATTTTCGGCTTGCAATAGCGAAACACAACTTCAAGCTAGTGATAATTTAAATATTAAGATAACTTTGCGGGAAAAGTTTTAATTAACTGATTAGCGACATTTACAAGAGGTTTGCGAGATATCCTTTAACGTTATGAATTAAACACATTTATGATTTTTCGTACGCCTTGAACATGACATATAGGCAAACTGATCTAGACTCTTTGATATAACACAGCAAAAACTTCCTAAAAATATTATGATCAAGGTCTCTTTTTCTACCGAATCCTTCAATTATCGTCGATTGAAGAATAATAATGGTTTATTACATTGGCATGTAACTTTGTGAACATAATTTCGATGGTAGGCGGGACAGAAGCACTGGGTCAACGTCTCGTGTTTGCTTAGATATGACCAGTGTTCTCCACAGAAGGAGAAAACGGGACAGCTCGCGTTCTGGAGGTCATTGATATTTGGCCATTGAATACGGCATTGCTTTGCAATACAGGAACTTTTGTAAAAAAACTAGGCGAAAACCTAACGGTGTCTGAATGCTCATTGAATCATCGTCGAATCATCTCTTCTTATTTAATGGTTTCACCTCTGGGATCATGAAGGTCAAGGTGTCTTCTTTTCAGACGGTGTCCCGTTATAGAGCCAGCATATCTGGTTCTGATAGCTCATCAAAGCGCACCAATCTTGACATGATGGAGTACATCAGACGGTCAGAAAATCATAAAAAGCAAGAAGATTGGCATTCGTCTAATATTCGATGTCTTTTCGGGGGCGATGTCTCGTGAACCATTCCAAACATTTGTCTTCAACGTTGGTCCAACATTGTATAAATGTTATACAATTTTTGTTTACTGGGACGTTTCCCAGTAAAACGACAGCTTGTCTCAATGTTGGTGTGTTGCTGGCCCAGCGGCGGAGACGGTCGGCCGTTATTAGAGCAGCATCGTGACAGCTTGTCGCGTTTGTTGTGATGCTCTGCATTCTGATGATATTTTTCATGCCTTACACCCTATTAACCCTTAGGGGGCTACATTCTAAATTTAATTGTGTACCCATTAGAAGCTGTTTCTCGCTTCCGCGATAAACAACTTCAAGTGGTTGAAAAAATTACTTACATGTGTACAATTTGAATGGAAATATATGCCAATTTAGAAAAAAGTAATACTATAATTATTTTTTACTTTAAAGGTGATCTATCACCCCTTATATGGTATGAATATTTATGTCCTTATATGAGGTGATTGGCTATCATGTGACCCTCTGAGAGGGTCACATGATAGCCAATCACCCCATATAAGGAACACCTGTGCCCCAACTTGTGGCAACTTTGATTTATTTGTCACAAATTTATTCATACTATATAAGGGGTGAGAGATCACCTTTAAGGGTTAACGTGGTGGTGGGTCTAGTAACATAAAAGTAGAGAAGGGATATTGGTTATAAATCCTCGGGTAGCATTTTGTAAAACCAAATTACAGTTGACACTATTTTTGTGTGAACAAAATCCCACCTAGAATGCTCTTAAAAGAGCCGCTTGCGTTGTGTTGGTGGATGTTAGCAGGATGGTAAGTGGTAAATGGTAAATGTTGAGAACATCATAGCATCACATTTATTCTCCTTGGTATCAAATGGTGTGTGCCACTTGATTCTCAACGGTGACGTGTTGTCACAATGACATGAGGGAACAAATGTGAAAACGAAAACACGGAAATGAGATGAATCGGGCTTTAGGCCACCTTTTTGCACATATAGGCTAAACTGGGCCAGGACAGGGGAACCTCCTGAGGATGGTGAGATGATTGAGATGACACTGTCCTCCAGACACATGATTCGAAATTCGAGCCCTGGCGGTTTGATGTCGAGCACGCTACCTCTCGGTCACGGAGGCTCCCCACAATACTGACTTTCACACGTGGATGGGGAAGAAACATTTTTTGTTTCTTTCAAACCGCCGGAACCGGGAACCGTACCCCGAACTCTGGCGTGAAAGGCAGCGGTGCTAACCAATACCCTAGGGCCCCCGCCTACGAAAACACGGAAAGGGATGGGAAGGAAACTATCTTTAAAGTAGTTGGCGGCAGTTTATGTCAAGGGGCTTTATGTCGTAAGCACTAGAAAGAAGCCTTGCAAAATTGCGATTTGATACCTCGTGTAGAGAAATGAGCGGCGTAATTGTAAATTGAACTGGCGTGGATTGTCACTGTAAGGTTTTTCTCTCAGATATTTTCATATTGTAATCTTTGATGTGACGTTAGATCAACGTTGGGGCGGCATCGTCTGACACTAGGAAAATCTTGTGCCAATAATGGGGAAAATTAGCATTCAGCATTTTCGTCTATCTACACCCAGGCAAAATCATCCTAGAAAAAAACTGTCTACATTGACCCAATTTAGTATATAATGCTGGGCCAATGTTGAATATGCTGGCGAAACATCTTTTGAATATTCATTCTTTCTTGGTTGCTGAATCACGCAATCTGGCATTCTTTTAATGATCCAAATTAATAAAAATGCGTGTTCATGGAAACTAGGGTCATATGGGCTTGTCAGATCCTCCTAGAAAGATATAAGCTATTACAAGATAAGTTAATTCCCAGACGGTTTCCTTGGCGACAAGAGAAGACAGATTCCTGACAAACCGAGAAATCAGCCTCCGAAGATACGGGTGAATTCCCAATCTTGATGCAAACGGATTGCCTGCACCTTTAAAGTTGGGATATACTAGTATAGCCATAAATCTGTCACCGATGACAATTGTAACAGTAGTCCCCACGGAATACCTGTCATCCAATGTAGCGGACTCCTTGCTATGTGAATATTATTCTGCCGCGGTATATAATAAACAACAATCTACCCAGCAGACACAATACGTTGAATCATTGTTGGTTTAACGTTGGTTCAACATCGTAGATTCAGGTACTCAGTCTTGTATAGACAAACATGCTTACTTTTAAAATAAGATGTGTTAAAGGATTTTAATAAAATGTTACAGGAACTCCTTGGGATGAGAATTTTTCGATGTTATCAATTTTGCAAATTACCTTCATATGAAGCTATATAACCTACTGATCCTTAATAAAATACAAACACATACAAAAATATTTAAAGCACTCAAAACGACTAAACTAGTTATGTATATTGTCATGTCAACAAAACTGCCCCAGATAACCACTATCTCAGACGGCATGAGCAAAGCAACCACCTGGTTGCATCAACAGCCGCCGCCGTTAATTGATCTGGGAACGCGATGATCGGGCCGAGTCCGCCCGACAGCACCGATGGCCTGCTGGGCCGACGACATCAACATTTGGCCCAATGGTGTGCTAGCATTCAACCATCCTTTGGTCAATACACTGGTATGTTTGGGTTATTGCTGTATTCTTATAAATATTGTTATATATATATTCAGAAATGTTTTTGAAAATCTAAAAATCTGGAAAAATCGAAATAATTATGTGTGGGATACATTACTTCAGTAACAAAAATAAAAATAAAATCATACTGAGTCGCTTTAAGCAAATATTTTTGGACGATGCGTTTTAGACAGTTCTCCTAGATGCCATAAAAAATGATAGAGTGCAAATTAACAAGGCCGCATCGATAGAATGAACATTGAATTATTGAATCATAACAACATTGAATTATTGAATCACAGCATCATTGAATTATTGAATCACAACAACATTGGAGTATTGAATTCTATCAGAAGTAAATAGCCTAGACCATGACTCGAACTAGGAACTCATATTTTCACTTGAAGGTATACAAATAATATGTAAGTTCAAAGTAGCCTAGCTAAAAAAACCGGCCACAATAATGAGTTTACGTTACTTCCACCGATGACAAAACATTCACTGTGCGGCTTTTGAAAGTGATTTTTTGTCGATTTTCAATTTCCTGCTGGCACGGCCTGCTGACAAAAATATCTGTGGACTTATCATCTGAGCCGATGGAGGTACCTCAGCCAACACGAGGCATTGGCCCAATGTTAGGCTGATGTTGGGCCAGCGTCGTGGACATCAGCCCAACATCGGGCCAACGCCTCGTTTTGGCTGGGATATTGCCTGAAGGTACTCATATAACACAGTCCTTTCGGCGCGATCTATCATGTCAAGATTTCTGCCTTTAGAGCCACATCTTTGCCAGAAATTCTGTATCTGTCGTGAAACACTGTTGTGGTGATCCCTGAATGAGCTGCCCTCGTGGACACGGGACGCACTACAATTATATTAAATGTTGGGCCAGCGTCGCAGACATTGAGCCTTCACACCATGGGCTACGTACCTGACGTGGGTATCCAATGCAGTCGTATCCATGACATTCAGACCGTTATCCAGACACCTTGACCTTCATAATCCAAGAGGTGAAAAGAATCCACCTTATTAAATATGGACAAGAATTGATTGATATTGGACATTGCCTGATGCTTTGTCGCAGCATTGAGTCATCGAAGGTACACTGTTTACAAGAAGATATACGTACCAAAGGTGGCGTACCGGATATATGGCATACCCAAGGTGGTGTAGGTCTAGGTCTACCCAATGTTGAGATGTGCACCAAATGTGGTTTAGTACCCAAGGTATGCATTATAGAAGGATAAAAACGTTTTGATAAAAAAAATAAAGAAAAGGGTGTGCTGTAGATGTATAGTAACAAGTTAGTAGTGAAATTAAAATGTTTTTGTTTAGAATGTGATAGCGAATAAGTGTGGGCATTAGTAGGCAACAATATTGGGACACTCTATCGATGTTGTGTCCTTGGAAAAGTCGCTTAGCCCTAAAAATCTTCACGTGATTCTAGTGAAAATGAAGAACTGTTAGGACAGATATGACATTGTGTATGATAAGTTCAATGCGCCAAAATGGCTGCAGGAGTGTATCCTTCCCGTCGAGTTGAAATGTCACACGAATGAACATGTCTAGTGACCAGGGGTTAATATGTAAAAGTCGGATGAAATATATGATATCACTCTGTAAACCTGAACCCTTACCTTTACCTTTTATTAACCCTTTAACCGCCAAATTATTCAATTTGAATTTTCACCCACTTAAAGTTGTGTCTCGCTCACGCGATCCACAACTTCAAGTGAGTGAAAATTCTTCCGATTTGACAAAATGGTGGTCAACTCTTTTCAAATCCTGCCGGTTGATGTCACATTTTATCTTTAACATATTTAAAATGTGGTACTTAATGTGCTAATAAAAATGAAAACTCGAATATATGCGGCACCAGCGGTTGAAGGGGTAAAACTAATTACCTGATTACTTGGCTCCCTTGCCACATACTTACCGGTGTAAAATTAAATTATGTACATGTACACAAAACTCATTTTTACCATTTTCCTACTAGTACGTTACGGGATGGAATTATAGAAACTGTGCCTCGCATAAAACAATAAAACATTGTGTACTTCTAGAATAAAATAAACAATACGAAATAGGAGTTCAGTATATGTCAGAAATTGTTCGAGCCGGATGGCTCTATTGTGGCTGGGCAGGTCTATGGCTAGATTTATGTGCTAAGAAAACGTGACAAGTAATTTAAATTTCAGAACTGTAGAAGCGGGTCTGAGATTAAATAACCAAGAAGTAATGGTGGGAGTGCGAAGTTAAAGGGACCCCTTGGGATGAGTCTTTTTCAATGTTGTCAATTTTGAAAATTTAACTTATATGAAGCTATATAGCCTACTGATCTGAACTAAAAATACAAAAAAGTCAAAAAACAATTTTAAAGCACCGAAAAAGAGTGAAATAGTTATATTTCCAGGTCGTATATTGCCATGTAAACAAAACAAATCAGCAATATACAGCACTTCACACCACATATTCCCACGTCTTGGCCGAGGAGATCAAAGCAATCGCCGCTAATTGGTGTCTGATTGGTGTCTTATAGTCAGGACATGAGGTGATACACCTGCAACACTGATTGTCTGCCCAACGCTGGGCCGACGGCATCAACATGTGGCCCAGTGCTGTAGGAACATTCAATCGTCCTTCAGCATGTGTTTAGGTATACAAAAAGTTTGTTTGAGTTTTAAGCGGTTTCATAGAAATATTAATAAAAAATATTTTTTAAAATCTAAAAACTCTGAAAAAAATAAAATCTTGATCTGGGGGATACAATACTTCATTACAAAACTAAAAACGAAAATTGAAGTCATCCCAAGGGGCTGCTTTAAGTAATGATAATTATACATATACCTCGCATTGAAATATGTACATTTTTTAGTGTATATACAGTTTATTAGGAAGTTAAGTTACAGCAAAGGAAGTTTCAGTACTGTTTTTATATATCTATATTTAAAACTATTTTTTGGCTTGTGACATGGAAACTACGGAGGGGATTAGTAAAGTAGCCTACATGTTGTAACGAAGACATTGGAGATATTTATTTCAACTATTTCGGGATTGTCATTTTACCCGTGCGTTTTGGAAAGAAATATTTCGCTAAAAATATATTACACGACAAAACGAGATTTTTTTTAGAATAGGTGATTTAAAAAAGGGTTTTCTGAATAACCGCACCAAAGAATAATATATAATGCAAGATTCGTTGAAACAAAGCCTTTAGTTGAAGCCATACGCTCTATGCATTTGAAAAATATATTTTATTATCAAGATAAACAAAAAATAGACCGAGTGGAATTCAATTCGAAATATTTTGGATATATAATTATTGTTAAATGTTTTGTTTGCTATATAATAGTAGGCCCTACGTGTTTATTGTTTTCGTTGTTTCTGATCATCTGTTGGTCTATAATCATGTGTGAATAAGTCTGCCTACGCATGAATGTGTATGTTATGTGTTTGTTTCAGAACATGGGGCTGAGTGGTGACAACCGACTCGGAACATTCACGAGGCCGGAAGTTGACTGGGAGCTCTTCTCCCATAACTCTGCCGGAGACACAAACGAGTGAAGGTTAGCTAACTTCCGGTCAGCGGGACGCGTTAGCATGGCTCCGCCTACCGGTGACAACGCTGCCTGTGGTGACAGATTTATACCCATTCAAAAATACCTCTTGGTTGTTTTAAGGCTGGACCAGCGTCTGCACCATTGGGATTGCCCTGAACTAAATTATGTTTGCCTGAAAAATATAATCGGATTGTGAGGTTATCCAGGTGACCTGCAGGATGGTGAGAGTGTGACAGGATGCGCGCGCACGCTCTGATCATAACCACATTGTAAACATACCCTTTCCCTTGGTAACTTGTGCGGGGTCCTAGGGTAGTGGTTAGCACCGCTGTCTTTCACGCTAGAGTCCGGGGTTCGGTTCCCGGTCTCGGCGGTTTGAAAGAAACAAAAATGTTTCTTCCCCATCCACGTGTGAAACTCAGTATTGTGGGGAGCCTCCGTGACCGAGAGGTAGCGTGCTCGGCCTTAGACCACCAGGGCTCGAATTTCGTGTCCTGTGTCTGGAGGACAGTGTCATCTCATTCATCTCGCCATCCTCAGGAGGTTCTCCTGGCCCAGTTTAGCCTATATGTGCACAAAGGTGGCCTAAATCCAGATTCATTTCATTTTCCCTTGATGACTCAGCCTTGTATTTTTTCCTGTACAGTGATTGGAGTATGCCGAGACGGTCATTATTGTGTCAAATTTAAACATGTATAGTTAGTGGTCGCCATTAGTAGGTCTAAGATTCATATTATCCTTTTTTCCACGGAAAGTAGTACCTGGCATGACCTTGCTGCCTGACTCACTTCGCGACAGGCCCGGCCACAGTGACCGTCATTTTATTTATACATCAAGCTGTGTAAAAACAACACTATCGACGCCTACCTAAAAACGCGGATGCCATGAATCTGGGACTTCTATTTCGAGTGCCTATTAAAACTAGGTCATTTTCAGTTGATGAAATCTAGTAATCGTACCACAACAATTCCATTTAAAAAATGAGGTCTCTGTGTAGGAGGAGAGTAGGAAAGTAGCATACTGTGTTGCAAAGTTGCATGATTAGTTCTACCATGCAATCGCAAAATGCAGGACAGAGTTGATATAACTGGCAAATATACAACCGTCTTGCATGGATACCAGGATGTCTTGGGTAAGGTTATATCTGCTTTTTCAAATAAATACGTATCGATAATGGGACTACATCTTCCAAGAGCTGTTACTGGAATTATTTACCTTTTATCAATGTATGTGGTGGTTCTATGGCAGTGAGCACTATCTTTTTTATAATGTAAGTTTCCAAACAAATAAGCTACTAGATTGGAATAATGATGCGTGCTTTACAAGCTTTTACATTAAAAAAAAAAACTATATCTAGACTGCATAAAATGCGTCTGCAACACCGTATGCTCATCCCTTGCAATCAGGGAACGTTGACCCAATGTTAATTTGCAGATCGGTCCACCATCTGCAACGCTGGCCCAGCTTTAAACTAACGCATACGTCAACGTCTCTTGTCAACTGACTATTGCAGAGTAGCCTAAGTCTACATGATCCAGAGACTAAATTGAGCCAACTATGGTGAAAGAGCCAGACTGTTTTTTTATGGTACGATAATTGAAGAGAGAGCGCCGTCTGCAGGCCAGCAGAATACCGGTTCCATTAGCCAGCCAATTTGTGGAGGACCTGCAATGTGGAAAGCAACAATGTAAGGGTGCTGCCAGAGCAATCAGAACAAGACTGCCAAGTAGCCGTGTAAAGTAGTGTCCAAACAAGACAGATCAGCGACCAGACAAGAAACAAATAGATCCAGCTGGCCCCAATCTCATACTGACATTCCAGCCAATTATATCAGCACGTCTTCTGGCCTGACGTGTTGTCTAAGAGGTTTACACGGGGACATTCTTAGTGCAGTGGCTTACTTTGAACCGAAAATAGAGTGTCTCTATTAATTGTTGGTAGTTGTTAGGCTACAGCAATAGGCCTACTATTTATTCCTAGCTCGGTTCTATTATTAAAAGTAAAGTATATGGGGATAGTGCATAATATTCTTGAGGGGGTTAGCTCGGACAAAATATATTTTGATTGTTTTGTTCAAAATAAAGTGAAAATAAACGTCAACTGACAACGTCTGATGTATTAGCTTACAATGATCTGACGTTATCCCCATAACAACTTGCAAATTAATTCAGACGCCGTCTATAAATATTTTAGCTTCCTCTTCAAGACGTATGTGACTAATAAATTCGTAATGGAAATTCAAAGTGGCTTTATTCATTATAAAGTAATGAACCTTGCACGGGGTTTGCATTGTGGTTTTGCAGTTTTATTCTCATTTTCTCAAATTTCGCTTACAACATATTGCTCTCTTACATGTACTTGTCATTAGGAGCAACCAGAGCCTGTTATAAACATATCTGCCGTGCAAAGGCAAACAGCAGTAACAGCTTACTTTTCAAGTAAGCTGTTTCTGCTGTTTGTCTTTGCATTACAGATGTGTTGTCATTACAGCTGATCATGTACACTGAGCACCAGCTGTGATTAGTGAGAGCCAGCCAGACATCCACATCCCCAAGCTCATATGCTTGGATATATAACCCGTCTCATTCAAGTAGTGGTCTTTTGTATTACCGAAATATCCAGTGTTTTTAATGGCAATGCCACTTAAAGAATCATTCAGCTTCAAAACGCGCATGCCTGGGACGGTCAAGTGTAGGCCAACAGTAGCCTATTGAGTACAGATTGACGGCATTAATATAGCCACTGAACTGATTACAAGATACTACTCTAACGAGACATTGATCCAATGCTGTTTTAATGTTAGGCCAACGTCTGCGACGCTGGCCCAACATTGAACCAACATTAGATAAATATACAAACGCAAGACATTTGTATGACATTTATGCAATGTCGGCCCAACGTCTTCGACGTTGGTCCAACATTGCATAAAGTCATACAAATGTTTTGTGTTTACTGGGTGACAATACAAACTTGGGGGTCAAGCTGTTTCCAAGCAGTAATACAATCAGTTTGCTTGCAAGTAGGCGACCAAGTAGGGGCAAAAGACAAGGGCTTTGAATTATTACCTCATAGATGTCGCTCAAGTATATATGAACTTGCTGTGATTTGAGAACTTGCTCTTAATGAGACTTTGGGTATGAAACGCATATTTAGTATTATTATGGAATAGGGCCTTGGCTTACCCACGGACACTATTGCCTTCTGGGGGACCCTTGTCCCGCGAATTTTGACAGTTGACTACACCTTTAACATGATTTTAGTTATGTATGTCATATTATGTATATTGTCATATGCTTTTTAACAAATAAACAATCTTGTATATACATGTACATATATCTATCTCAATTATATGAAAAATACGTCTTTAATGTTTTTCTTTCTGTCAATAAAATATCTGTCGGTCGACATGTATTTTCTCTTTTCTGCTCTTCTCCAGAGATCAGGTTTGCTCGTTTTTTTTCTTTGATTATGCACAAGAAAAACTAGAATCTGCCTCTCTCATTCTTAGTAAACGAGGGACGTCATTTTATCATCCCGCTGGTGATCCACACACTAACGTACCATAAATCGTGGAGTTGTCCACGTGCTATAACTTACAATGGCAATAGGCAATTATGAACGAATTGTGGGCAAACGTGGAACATTTTGAGCCACCGTAGACATATACACCCTATAGGCCTACAGTATTTTGAAATTTGTGTTGATACATTATATAAATTATGGAAAATATCACCACCATTGCAAAATAAACATATTTTAAGGCGATGACAATGCTATAATTGAGTACTGTATGTTCAAATATTTACCCAACGTTCAAATCGGTTTAATATTGTAGGATCTATTCGGAGAAACGCCTTGCAGTGGCTGTCAGAGCTGTGTAAAATAAGAAGTTGTTACAAGCTATGGCTTAGTATTTAGACTAAAATATGTATAATATACTATTAGCATCTTGAGCATGATTGTAAATGTGGGATATACACCCTGTCAAACGCAAAGATATGAAGTATTTGCACACGGAAGAAAGACAGAGCTGCTATGGAATCCGCTCATATTTGACCTTGAATATTCCGCCTACACTGTGTCCAGTAGAAACGAGACTTCAGCCACTGCTGGTTTAATGTTAAACAGCGTCGCAGACGCTGGTTCAACAATAAGCCAGCATTTGGACCACGTCTCCTGTTGGCTGAAGTGACAAAGAAAAGCTGATGGTGGACGTTGTGGACACGTGCAGTGATTCATGTCAACAGGGGGTCTGCCAACCACCAGGGCCTTCCAGACATCTGCTCTAATTACAGCTGATGGGATTACTGGTCCACTGTCTAGCCTCACAGATGGCTTATGAGATAATAGCAGCCCCTCCACGTATTCACAATCAATCCATACCTACATCAATAAGGCATGTGTCCACAACAACAGCCTGCTGCCTTCTCATATGGGCCTCACATGTGGTTAAAAATGTTTTGAGGTGTGAGCGTTATGTTAAAGAGATATGCGTCTGTAAAAATAATAAACAAACAGCTCTGTAAAATCACTTTTACAGAAAATCACACCACCGCTTTTTAAATCATTGAGTTGCTAAATAAATATGATCGACTGTCAGTATGGTGTACAGAGATGTTAGTTCGATGGTTATGTTACGTCATCAAAGATTTGAATCTAAGATTGAGCTAACATTAGACTGCAGTAAAGATGGTATCAGTGTTTGTTTCCCCTAAGATTTTGAGAAGCTGCATTAATTAAACACCCCTCAAATGCTTAATAGGCCTACCAAGCGCTGGTATTTAAAACTAAAGTTACGTATAAACTGATAAAAGGTGGTTCCTGGACACTGTTTATATTGTGAGAGCACTAAGAAACCATCTGAATTATTAATTTGTCGTCAGAGACAAACGCAATTTTCATCGGACCCCCTTCTTTCTCACAGCAAAATGAAACACTTGAATGTTCTTTTAAAATGTTCTTTCAAAAAATATGTTGCCTTAAATAAGTTATGGTAATTTTTTCATCTTATTGGATTCCTATGGTATGGTATAAAACTGAATGACCCGAGGACCTATGAGTAGAAGAAACCTCGCTTAATCTAGATTGGAATATCAATAACACATTTTAATTAGACTAACATTATCATGATTAAGCGTTGTTCTGATAATTTTATACAAGTACCTGCACTTATGCTGGGATCTCATTCAAGTAGTCATATGATATTATGTAGTTGTACTGCAAAATTTTAAATCGAGCTTACATAATTCTTTGCGCTTAGAAGGTGACATTTACATAGAATTTGACAGAATATCAATGACCTAAGAGCATTAAGCCCACGTTTGCTTTATGTTGGGCGGACGTCGCGACGTTGGCTCAACATAAAACCAGTGTATAGCCAACGTCTGACAAGAATGGCCCCCGGGCTGATCCGTGGTGAGAGACCACCAGGCAGACGGACAAAAGGGCGACCGGACCCCGGGGCTAAAATCTTTCCAGTTATGGATCAGACGCGGGGATATAACAAAAGTAACGCAGTCTTAGCAACACGCGCCCAATCAACAATTAAGGCGTTGAAAATGGATTTTTCTGTGTGAATTATCACACGGTAATATCACTATATTTCCCTTCATTGCTCCCACTCCATACTTGATGATTTTTTTTTTGTGTAATGGAATTTTTTAAAGCGACTTAAAACGACACAATCAGGCTAAAATCATAAAAAATCAGCATTTTTATTTTGGCTTCTTAATATGGCCATAATTATGATGTAAACATTCCCATAAACTAGAATTGTGCGAAGTTTTAAATTTGGGTGCCAGTCACTTCGACACAAACAATTTCGACACAGTGCCATTTCGACACAGAAACGTGTTTTTGTCCAAAAATGTAGGAGTCATTTCGACACAGGTTTGGACGTTTCGACACACTTTTTGAAAATGTCATTTTCGTGTTTCCATCCAGGCTGACATTCCGTGGACTTTGTCTTAGTTGATTTTAAAATTCCACAAACCCATCTAATTTACCTAAATTTGCATAAATTAACATATTTAAAGCCAATAATCTGAAAATGCTCTATCTTTTCAAGCAAGTAAATCACAGGACAACCTAATTTGCATAAATTAACATAATTTAACATAGTTGATGCAAATTTTTTCATAAAATGCTCTAACTTTTTAACCAAGTCACTCACAGAGGTGTTTTTGGTGTCGATACTCAGGTTTTTCACCCCATGAAGTCGTTTAACTAACTTTTGAAGACCACAGTTAAACCTATGAGAAATCGGGACCTAATTCTTATTTCTATTTTAAATAAAAATGATAATGTCCAGATATGGGTGGGCAAAGTCAAGCTTCTAGATATTCTTTTTCTTCATATTATTATTATACTAACATTAGGCTTAATTTTTATGAAAATATATGTTATTGCTCCATATAAATTTTATGAAATATTGGTTTACAGAAAATTAGGGGTGATAAGGCAGGTGAGCGGGTGGCGACACGGATGAAGAAAACTACAGTCAATGTATATTGGTAAATTAATTATTAATGATCAAGTATGCATAGGCATACCTCATAAACTTGTAAAAAACATAAGTGTTGTTGCAAATCCCTTAGTGACTGGAACATGATTTGTTTGTGTAACCCAATCTACATAATAGATCCCTACACTCTAAGCAATGTAGGTTCTTTAAAAAGAACCCTTCAGTACAATCACTATTCCACCCCAGGAGAACCCTGCAGGGGTTGCATAGTGATTGTACTGAAGGGTTCCTTCTAAAGAACCTATATTGTTTAGAGTGTATATGTTTTTTGTGCAGTTATCTTCACACTTTTCCTAGTGTTATCACCTGGAAATACAACTTTGTAAAATATAAAGGATTTATAAGAAAATAAAACAGTTTTTGCAACTTCTCGGGCAACAAAACCCGAGGGTAAGCTAGATGGTAGTGATTTTGATCTCATTCGCTAGACGGCGCTATGAAGTCAGTGTTCTGGGACCGAGGGAGGTTTCACCAGCCTCATTTTGATACAGCTGTTATAATAGATTTTTCGCCGGCGTCTCCGCGTCCAAGTTAACCTTCTAACGCCAAGGCCAAACAAGTGTCATTGCAAACAGTCTGCCTATTTAATTTGCTGTGTAATTCACAGGAGAGGTTGCTAAACACTTCTTCTAAACACTTCTTCCTAAATTCAACATTCGACCTGTACTAACAGTATCATAAAAAACTGGTTGCTGAAGCAATTCAGCAACCGCAATGAGCGATAATTGCCCAAGCGAGCGGTGGTCTACATGGGGTTTAAAGCTTCCGGTTTTGCCGGAAAATTAGCCTCCCCCTGGGAAATAATGTTTCTGTAGTGTTATCGCATGGGGACAGTGCTATTGAGCCCAGCAGAGAAATAATCATAACTTTATGTGGCCCTTTGTCATCCGGTCCTCAAAGCCGACATGCAACATGCATGAGGATCGATGCTCGCCCTGACATTGTGGAAACTAGAAACAACAAAAAACAGTACCTTGTAGAGACTACCCAGTAAACACAACCATTTGTATAACATTTGTGCAATGCTGGACCAACGTCGAAGACGTTGGACCGGCGTTGTATAAATGTTATGCAAATGTTTTGTGTTTACCGGGTAGTACGCCATCTAATTTTGGTCATGTTTATTACAAAATCACACTTTGAAGGGTGCATGAACAGTTTTTAAATTATAATTGTATTGTTAAATTAACACTGATTTAGTCTGATATAATTTTAACAATTGGGAATATATTGACCAAATCATTGTACCAGACTAGTTTAGATTGTTTGACAATCAATTATCTTGTCCCCCTAACTTCAGGTATCCGTATTTATTTATTTATTCAAACATATTACACAGGGCATATCACCACCCTTTTTGACTACAACCAAGGATACTATTGTAATACTATTATTAATTGGAGACTGTTAAATTGAAGGGTTGATTTTGACACCTACGTTTCGTCATGTTTGTTAGAAAAATCACAACTTTTCATGCATATCAAGTGTTGATGAATTTTGCATTTCAGCTTGTTTATTGTTAAAAGATTGTATCTAGTTAAAAATGCCTATACCATTTAAAAATGCAATTTAACAATCACTGACGGACAAATTTCGACTTTCTGATGGCCATCTCGACCAATCTGAAGTCTACGATATATCGTAACTTTTACGATAATACTGGGCCTCAGTCAACATGAGACGCTGGTCTGATGCTGGGTTAAAGCTGGATCGACGTCGTAGACGGTATAGCAGCATTAAATCAGCATCGGCCCAACGGCTCATGTTTGAAGGATGACAATATTAAGATGAGAGGCAATTTGGCATACTCGACATAACTCACCAGGTGGCGTTAATGTAACCCATTGACACATTGAGTTGGCAGGGTTGGGTTTTTATACTACCAAAGCAATACAATAAGGACAAAGCTGTTCAAAGGAGCTGTGTATTAAATTTGCAAATATTTGGATTCAAACTGTACAAATTGTCTGCTTTTAACCCTTTAACCGCCGGTGCCGTCTATATCCGTTTTTTTACATTTTTTATCAGCACATCACATACCAGCTTTTAAACCTGTTCAAGATGAAACGTGACATTAATCAACAATATTTCTAATGTGTTGACCTCCATTGTGTTAAATGTTAATCATTTTCACTCACTTGAAGTTGTGGATCGCGTCAGCGAGACACAACTTTAAGTGAGTGAAAATTCCAATTGAATAATTTGGCGGTCAAAGGGTTAACCCACATGAAACTACAAGTGGGTAAAAAATTATAATGTAGCGCTATAAGGGTTATTAATTTTAGATCCTTACTGAAATCTCGAAGATTTACAACGAACAGAAATGACGACGCCGTCGTGATAACCAAGTCAATGCCACATGATAGGGCCTACCAGGATTTTTTGATTAGACGGTTGAGAAAAATGCTAGTATTTTGGCATGCCGTGCACACAACAAATTCTGCTGAGTGAACCCTAGCACCCGAAGGGTGCTGAGAGTGGGATTAAGGCATTCGAAGCTTGTATGGAAGCTTTCTCTTAGCCCATCTAAATATTTCATTAGTATATAATACTCATTGGAAAATGTCTGGTTGGCAAGGGAGGCAAGGAACCTGGAAACAGAAGCATTTTAGAATTTAATTAATTTTGATGCGCCCTCGGCGAACAGAGGGTCGCGGTGGTCTAAATGAGGTGTTGAATCAGCCGGTAGCTACCCTATATCTCGTGTCTTAACTCTTGAAATCTGGATGGAAAAGGCCGATAAAGTTATGATTTTGACAGATCCTTTAAATGAACATTTGAGACATTTCTTTTATTAAACCTATGCCTCTCGTGTACAGTTAAGCTCACTTAGTATGTTTGACATACTTAAAATTGCGTTCTGAATTTTGGATCAAATGTGATCAATTTACCTCGTGTTGTTTGTCTGACTGTCTGTGTGCCATCGCCATACTCCCGCATACCCTGAGAAAGAACGTCAGAGTTATGTAATTTCATTGAATTTGGGTGGAATGGTCTAAAAGGTGTCTAAATTTGATAATTTGAGAAATAGAAAGTTCCTAGAAGCGTGTCATCTTAATTGTGAAATTAAGAAAGTTCTCTTGTTCTCTTTACAGAGCCACAATTTTATGCTGTCAATGAAACGAATACACTATAGATTAACACAAAGCTATTAGCACAAGACTAACACAAATCTACATAACCAAAACAACTATGTAGCTGATAAGTTTTTTATTGTGACGTCCCCGTGGCAAAAATAGTTTTGTCCAATTATAATTGTACTCACCAAAAGCTCACGAATCTAAACAGGAAAATTTCACCTTTAAAAAGAGTCAATTTAATTTTCACAGATTTGAAGCTGTGCGTCTCGTTGACGCGATCCACATCTTCAAGTGAGTGACATTTATTTAGATTTTATTGTTATTTGTTATGTTTTGATCCCCCTCTGGATCCGCCACTGGTATATTCTAATCTTTGTTGAATTGACAGCTTAAAGAGAATGAAAATTTCCATGGACGTCTCTCAGATTTGAATGAGCTAACGCGTTTATTGTCACCAGCATTTCCCCTGAAGAAATAACTTCCCAGCAAATACAAGACTTTGGCACAATGCTGTCTCAATGCTGGGCCAGTGTCACAGAAGCTGGCCCAGCATTAAAACAACATTGGGTCAACAAGCCTCGTATTGTGGCAGGGTTGTAAACTAATTCAGAACAATTGTTTTACAGGCCTGTGGTGTTAATAAATCCAAGATTTACAGTTATTGACGAGCTCGCTTCCGGTGCGAACAAGGGCCGGTAACAAAGGGGTTCCCAAGGAAGAAAGGACAGGTCTGAATAGTTAACCTCTCGGTCGCGTGCTTCGTACGTTTTTATCAATATCGGCGTAATTATAAGGAATTGCCTTTAACCATATCAGCTGTGGCCACTGTGCCAAATTCAACTAATAATTGTGACATTCGCACACAAAGGTCTTCTAGTGAACAAACGCATATAATTTTTTTCACACATTTTGGAGGAGAATATAATAATAATATATAATAATATAATGACTTCTATAGTGCCAGTATCTCTCAACAATATTGAGACTCAATTGGCGCTGAAAGATTTGTTCAGTATACGCCTAGATTGACCGGCCAGTTACTTACAGTTTCTCTTTGGCATGCATTTTACTCATTCGTTGCCAGGCATCGTAAATAACAATGAGATACTTTTTCAGTGTTGTTTTAAAATTAGCTCAACTCAATTGCTAGCTTTCCTTCTATCGTTTGTTTTTTCTTGACTTTTTTTTTTTTTTTTACATTTTTCAGTCAGCTTGTTTGTTAACTCTTTTTTGCTACTTGCATTTTCTTCTAATCATTTCTTCTTTAGGCCTATCACCCACTCCCTCGCATTTTTATACTTTAAGTAGGTCTACCTTATAATATCAGTGCTTAGCTTGTAAGTACATGTAGTTTGCCCCCCCCCCCAAAAAAAAAAATTATAAGCTTATGTTTTACGCCAACGGTTGCTTATTCTACATATGCGTCCCCTTTGAGTTAGAAGGTTTTAAACTGCCACTTTACAAAGTGGCAGTTAGCAGCTTCTAACTCTAAGGGGACGACATGCGTTACTATTATTTATATGATTACAAATTTATTACTATGCAACGACATATACATCTTGTTGTAGATCTATCTCCACAATGTCGATGAAATTAATTAGATATCAAATGCATGACTTCATGTTCAAAATATAAATATTACCCTTCTCCTGGCATGTCCAGCATTTGATTGAATTAGCTTAGATAATGGGATAACCATGTCCAATCATTTGAATATGGCGTGTTGTCTTGTTGAACAAGAGCTGCAATTGATTAGTATTGTGGACATGCCTATTTATAAATACCAATGTCCATGTTTGCCTAAATAACAGTGATATAATTTCCAATCTATTTTCAGAGACCTCCGGACAATTGATTAGACATTCGAACTCTGGCGGTCTGAGACCGAGCACGCTATGCAGAATCTGAGCGGGGAAGAAACATTTTTACCCTCCAGCCATTACTGTGGGGTATGGTGATAACCAGAGGCGGGCGGTCTAACGATCGGGCAGGCGGGCGGACGGGTGGGCGTTTGGTCAGAAAATCAGCTCTTACTAAAAAGTTAACTGATGAATTTTGTTTATTTTTTACAGACATGACCTAAGATGTGCCTTGGCAATTCATCCCATATATTTTTCTGGGGCACCAAGCCATAAGCGGCCATTTTCCAAGATAGCCTTTTAAAAAGTTTGTGGGCACGATAACTTATGAACCGTTGGTTAGATTGCATTCAAATTTGGCATGGTTGTTCTCTAGGTAATTCTGATGATCTGATTAACTTTTGCAATGAATCCGATAAAACAAAATGGCTGCCGCAGCCATTTGAAAAAAATTGACATGGTGGTAGTGGGGTCATTTTTTCTCATTATTTCTTTATATTGATGGACAGAGCCTACTGCTGAGGGGTCCTGCCATCAATTGATGGCTATTTTTTCTTTGGAACCTAATTGCGGGGGATGAAGCCGCGAGCTCTGGCTTTACAGGCAAGCAATTTTACCCACCACCCCGCCCAAAAAGTACACGAAGGACTGTTCATGCCAAAGACACAACGCGTATCTGGTGATGAATGTAGCGAATGAGGCAATGAGAGATAATATGGAAGCTTCCCCATTATTACGAAGAATCAGAATATATCAAATTAGCATGATTTAGGGCGTATGCCTACATTTTCGGAAATACTTTTGAATATCAACATCGAGTTTGACATATATTGGATGGCAATCGTCTCTATATCTAGCCTAGCTGGTGAATGCGCAGCACAAAAATTATAAAAAATTGCAGTTCTAGTCTATGTACATGTTTACATCATATGGTCATATCAAGAACCCGAAATAAAATCACCGATGTTTTGATGATTTTAGCCTGGGCCAGTCCCTTTAAGAGGGTGAAAATTCAAATTTAATTATTCGGCGGGTAAAGGGTTAACCATGTCGAACTATGCCTGTAAATAATCAAATACGCAAGTCGCCACCAACGTTTTGTAATTTAAATTCGGGCAGAATTCGACTTAAAACATAATGCTACCATAACGTTGTTAAAGCTCTAGATACATGTGTGTATTGATGTTATAAAGCACATTATGTTATTTGAAATATCCATAGTAGCTTAACTGTCGCAGTTCCATATAGTTATTATCTTGTTCTTGTTTAATATTATGGAACTAGCGAGTGAAAATAAACAGATCACACGAAGTAATGTATATCGCGACCACTACACACATTGACGTGGAGAGAACTATGACATTTAGGAGGTCAACAATGATATTTCTTCGGTTAAAAAATCGACTCCTTGAACCTAAAGTGTCTGATCTGCCACTCAAATGAGTGGCAGATAAGACTCTTATACGTCTGAGGGGGGTATCTCCAGCCAATAGACAGACGAGCAACATCTGCTTCTTTTAATAAGGCATCCTTCAAAATAGCACACTGATTTATCGTGCATCGCTCAGGCAATTAGAGTGCCCTGGTTTCGGCATCATTAGTAAAAGTCCATGAACCAGGGCTGGAACAGACCTTGTCACCGGGGGGCTCGTAAAAAATGCTTCAAGAAGCTGTACTGAACAAATGACTGGCATCTAGATGTCATGTCCCGGGGTCAATTAATTACAATGATGCGCCAAGAAACTATTTTGGGACGTAACCGCATGTAGGTCTACGGACAAAATAGGCTGCTATAACTTTACTCTTTTATGCTGCTGTGCAAAACCAAAAGGAAGTGACTGCTTAGGGGTCGAATTAAAAAAAATCCGAGAAACAATCGGAAGTTGGTGAGTGGGTCAAGACCCAAGTAATTTTTTTTGTGTGTGTGTATTTGTGTACATGTTTCTAAAAAAAACTGCCCATTTGTAAAATAAGCTGCTTTTCACGGCAGTGTATATATCCTACTCCCGCAAAACACAATGAAGAAAACATGCTGTTATGTCATCATGCATTTGTGCTCCGTAGGTAACATTCTAGACTGTAGAGACCATCGAGTCCTGTATTTGCGTCCAGGTCATTGTCTGTAGGCCTCATCCCTCCCCCAATTTACCTGCTCCTTTGTTCATCTACTCCGATGTGGTTTACCATGCGCAACTAACAGCATTTAGTGACTTATTTGTCTCGTAAGACGTCCCCTTGGATATGAAAGGGTGTATCGGCCACTTTACAAAGTGGCAGATACACCCATTCATATCCAAGGGGACGAGGTGTCGATCGTGTAAATTACATGAGTGATTATGAAAATACATTCGACTGTTTCTAATTAAGGTACACAAAACTGAGACGTGACATTATTTTGACGCTATGAGTCATCAATTCTTTAAGACACGACATGAGTTCCGAAAACAACAGACCCACAACAAACAAAAAGTGTATCATGCAACCCTGGTTTGTGACCTCAGATGTTTAGCATGATGTTTTAATGGTATCTATTATCAAGCCTAATGGTTCAGAGATTGTCTGCGAAAATTCTCACACATCATGTATCGAATAAAGCTTGTCATCATTGGCTTGGGCTCTTGTCAAGTCGGAAAAAAAATCCGAGAAAAATACGGAAGTGTCAAGTCCCAGCTCAGATTTCTTTTGTGTGTTTTTTGTGTTGTTTTTGTACATGTTTGAAAAAAATAGGGTGAGGGGTATGGGGTCTGGCCAATCAATTTTATTTTTGGATTTTTTAAAACTTGACCCCTTATATTATACATAATTATTTGTTCATCGCAATCCAACTATATCAGCAAAGACGAGACGTTGAACCAATGTTGTGTTTATGGTACATGCCAATGTTGTTGGTGGTGGACCGACGTTAAAACAACATTGGGTCAATCGTGGTGTTTATGGTATATCATCAAAATGTCATTGAATGCGCTTAAAACATTATTTATATGAAATACAACGAATTGTTTTCTCATAAAAAAAAACATAGATAACTATCATCAAGTCGTCTTCTGAGTTTCTTTTTATTTTTATCGATAATACATGTTCCTACTACCCTACTATCTAAAAAAAATGCTCCCGCTGCTGAAAGATGATTAACCCTTTAACCGCCGGTTATATTCGGGTTTTTATTTTTTATTAGCACATTAAGTACCACCTTTTAAAAGATAAAATGTTACATCAATCAGAAATATTTGTACGTTTTAAAAGATAAAATGTTACATCAATCAGCAATATTTGAAAACAGTTGACCTCCATTTTGTCAAATCTGAATAATTTTCACTCACTTGAAGTTGTGGATCGCGTCAGCGACACACAATTTCAGATTGAAAATTCAGATTGAATAATTTGGCGGTTAAAGGGTTAAACAAAAAGTTCAGTAGAAGAAAGGTAGAATATGATACTAAAATTGATTAGGACGATAATGGTCGTGAGTAGAATTGAAAGAATTCTTAGTGATAGCAGCGCCATAGTGGCAACTTAGCCCTTATATATACTTTGTGGACAGGGATATACAATTTCCTTCAAACCAAGTTGTGAATATTCAATATCACGACTGCCAAGCAGGATTGTATTGTGTTTAACCCAGCTGACACAAAACATTTGCATGGCATTGATACAATGACGTTGGTCCAACATTGTATAAATGTTATATAAATGTTTTTTTTTGTTCACTGGGCTTAACATTATTAATTATCTTCATCAAACAAGTTATAATTGCATTTAAAAATAGGACGAATTGTAAAGAAAAAAAGAATAATACAATTTGACACGTGAATGTACTCCCAGAAGGGATGATGTCAAAATAAGATTGCATCTACGCGACGCAGCGAAATACCGTTGAATATTTGATTTGAATGGATGGCGTTTCCTCTTGGCAGTTTTATTTAAAACAAAAAACGCAGTTCCAGTGCAGTGCAACGGAAGCGCAGGCAATAACGCATAACGCCAACGTCTGGAGGATCGGGGCCAGCGTTTGATAATCATTGATTGTTGGAATAACAGTGATTCAACAGCGACATTGTGTGTTTTTTTGATAGAGTGGGTGTTAAAAAATCAAGGAAGACAAGGCAGTAAAATTCAATATTTAGACCTTGCAATGCACGAGTCACTTTGTCACCATGGTACTAAAACAGTGGTACTGTAGTAGTGGTTAACGTTGTTCGCCTGCTGCACCGGTGTAGCCGTTTCAGCGTGCCCCCTCTCAACATACCGGGGGGTACGTTGAAACTAGTTTGAGCTTACCGGGGGGTATGTTTCAACGTACCCCCCTGTACGCTGAATCTACAAAAAGACCAGTTTCAAGTTACCTCCCCTAGTTTCAGATTACCCCTCGAGGGGTACGTTGAAACTAGGTTCAGCGTACCAGGGGGTACGTTGAAACTAGTTTCAAAGTACCCCCCGGTAATTTGAAACTGAAAAAAATCGCTTTTACAACACACCAAATGTGATTATTGCTAACCTTTGAAGTACCGGTAGACCTAGATTTAAAAAGTTGTACACAATGTACACAATGAGTACACAATGAAACCACATACGCAAATGAAATGAATCGGGCTTTAGGCCACTTTTGTGCACATATAGGCTAAACTGGGCCAGGAGAAGCTCCTGAGGATAGGGAGATGATTGAGATGACACTGCTCTCCAGACACAGGATTTGAAATTCGAGCTCTGGCGGTCTGAGGCCGAGCACGCTACCTCTCGGTCACGGAGGCTCCCCACTATTACTTGAAAATATATACAAGATATCCACACTTCAAATGTTAAGCAGCATTGCATGGTATATATATATATTAGAAAATGCAGGATATTTTAAAAATGTGCATGACAACTACTTCAATTAAAAAAAAGGCATTGCCATAAGAGGTAGATATAGGGCCTATCTGTTATTTTTGTCCCACATACAATAGAAAAAGATTATGTGTAAATCTAATTTCTTTCCGTCCATGCTTCTTTTATGAATATGTCATTAATTATTTTATATCAGGTAGTTCAGGTCTCGTAGAAATTTTACCCTACTTTTGTAATTCATTCGTTTAAACAATAACACTCGTTAACTCAATTTTCAGCTTGAAAAAAACGAAATAAATTTGATTTATGAAAAAAAACATCCACCAAAACTGAATAATTGGAATAGCTCAGCATCTTCCGCAAAGTATTTTTTATCATTATTTCGGTGACATTTTCCTTTCTTATTATACTTGTTTGAATAGCAAATACACAGGCCCAGCAGCAGTAACAATCATTTTGAAATGACATCACTTATCGCAATAAAGTTTGCGTCACATGAATCATATCAGTACCATAAATGCATGGAGTGCCTGCGCGGCAATACGTCCAAATAAGATTTATCCTGCTATGTTTAGTTTAAAAACCCCTAAGTTGAATGGACGTGGAATAATGTAGTTAACCTGTAGTAAGCCTGAATTTACCATCTTCATCCACTACAAGCCGCGAATTACTGTCGCAATTCTCGACTTGTAGTGGATGAAGATGATTTGATGTGGTTTAAAAATAAAGAAAATTTCCATAAATTGGTAAATCAATTTCATGGAAATTTTCATTATAAAACCCTTAGTTGTTGGAAAATTAAGTCAGGGATGTAAAATGATGCTTTATTGCATCGTGAGGGCTTAAAGGGTTAATAATCTTGCTTAATTAACCCTTTCAAGCCTGACTTTACATTGTCATCTTCATCCACTACAAGCCGCGAATATTGCTGTGCAAATCTCGACTTGTAGTGGATGAAGATGACTTAATGTGGGTGGAAAAAGTAAAGACAATTGCCATGTATTGTTGATCAGTTTCATGGAAATTTCCCTTCTAAAACCCTTTGTTGTAGGAAACTTAAGGCTGTTTTCAAGGATGTAAAATGATGCTTTAATGCATCTTGAGGGCTCAAAGGGTGAACCCTCTAAGCTCCGAGCATGACTGTAGTCGTTTCTAATCTGTTTTATTAGCTGATCAACTCACTGATATTGGGAATGAAATGAGAGTTCAAAAAACAGACGTCGGAAATGCTTGGTCACGAAACTTCTAATGTGAGTAGATTTCACCCAGTTGAAGTTGTTGGTCGCGGTAGCGACACACAACTTCATATGGTTGGACATTTAACCCTTTAACCGCCGGTGCCGTCCATATTCGTTTTTCACATCTTTATTAGCACAGTACATTTTAAACCTGTTAAAGATAAAAAGTGACATTAATCAGAAAGATTTGAAATTTGTTGACCTCAATTTTGTCAAATCTGAATAATTTTCACTCACTTGAAGTTGTGGATCGCGTCAGCTTCAAGTCGGTGAAAATTCCAATTGGATAATTTGCCGTCTAAAGGGTTAAATCAATATAACTTGGCGGAAAAAAAGATAATCATGGCTTAAAACAAATTAAAATGCCAGGCGCGAGTTATCTCGCAACGTTAACATTATTGTGTATACCTCATCCAAGCAAACACGATACGTTGACCCAATGATGCTTCAATGTTGTGCCAGCTTTGTAGACGGTGACCCAGTATTGAGTCTTGTATTCAATGGGATCTTTTTTTATCTTTTCTCAGTTGTCTCCATCGGAATCAGCGATATGCAACATAAAATTGAGAGCCTTCTAATATTTATGTCTTGCACTCAAATCCCTGAAAATCTATTATAGATAAAACAGAAACAAACTAGGCTTACTAGAGCAATGCAATTCCACAATCTGGTTATTATCGTTGAATTCATGACAAAAGGCACCGATTGTTGTCACTTCGAGCAGCCATGACATAATAAAAGCAGATTACAATGAAAAGTTGAACAATTTATAGGCTTGTGACTTTTAACTGCCAATATATCACATTGCATTTATCATCCACTTGGTGCGATTCATAACTTAAAATATGATTGAAAAATATTAACATTTGTCAGATGGAAATCAATGTTTTCATTTAAAAACGTACTACAGATTAACCCTTTAACCGCCGGTGTCGCATATATGCGTGTATAACATTACTTATCTGTGAGAGTGGAGATGGAGGGATGTTAGGGGGGGGGGGGGGGGGGGGGAGAGGGGGAAAGGGGTTAGTGGGGTTTTGGTTGGCATGCACATATTTATTTCACAAAGAAAATGTGTGTGGTCAATTTGTCATATTTTTTGCATGTGGGAAGAGGTGCGTGTGGGGGTACGCTTATAGATACGAAATAACAATAAATTCATTATTTATTTCCCAGCACTTATTTGTTTTTAAATTCCGATCCCTCAGCAACCCCCCCCCCCAAAAAAAATGATGGTTCCACTCCCCCCCCCCCCCCCGCCGAAAACAGTGTAGTGGCGGATTGACTCATATAGAGGAGGTGTCCCGTGTACTTGTGTATCAAGATTTTAGTAAAATTCTTGATATCATGTAGGCTGTCTATAGGCTGGATTACCAGTGTATATCCTACTAGTAGGGAAAGGATGAGGGTCCCCGACCACCCGAAATATATATTTTTTTAAGTTGTATTTTTGTAACCCTTATGGTCTCTGGAATTTTGATGTTCCCATTGCGCAATATTGTCCCATGGGGTCCGTTTGGCTGCCATCTTTACGGTCAAAAGGTCATGTGAGCAAAAATACCATTTTTAACAAATACAGCTAGGAGCATGTGTAATATGTACCTCATTTTCATGTGATTTTTACTGGGAAATACATTTCTTGTAATATTTTCATGACTGGAAGTCATCTTCAAGGCCAAAATGTCCATTTCAAGGTCAATTCAGCAAAAAAAAAATTTTTAACAAAAAAAGCTAGGAGCATGTGTAATACCTCCTTTTTATGTAATTTTGACTGATCAATGCCTATTTGGAATTATTTTGATTATTCAAGGTCATCTTCAAGGTCAAAAGGTCAATTTCAAGGTCAAGTATAAGACATTTTTAACAAATAAAGCTAGATATGTGTGTAATACCTCTTTTTCATGGGATCTTGGCTGAAAATCAAATTATAGTATTATTTTGGTGATTCAAGATCATCTTCAAGGTCAACTTCCGCCACACGGCTACATTTTAGTAATGTTGATTCACTCCAGCTTTGGGAAAGGGGTGTGCTAAAAGGAATACCAAGGGGGTGATCACCCTCAAGGGTAAAATTGCATATGGCCTACTTGCGATGCGTGGTAAAATGGTACCCGAGCAATATTGTGTCAGCAGCAGTCATTTGTAATACTCACCTGCACCTCAAATGGGTTTGGAGTAGGTAGAAAAAAACATGTTTGTTTTAGTTTGCCCTTGCAGTGACCTTGAGATGACCTTGAGGTGACCTTGGGGTGATACCCCAAGTAAAGCACAACACCAGACCATCATACCCAATTATGTATCCATATGTTGTCATGGGGGCTCAAGCTGTAGTTCCACACTGCTACATGTCAGTAATTTTGTTGATTCACTCCAACTTTGAAAAAGGGGTGTGATAAGGGGAATACCAAGGGGGTAATTACCCCAAGGCTGAAATTGCATACAATCCTCTTGCGATGCGTGGTGTAATGGTATCCGACCAATAATGTGTCGACAGCAGTCATGTGTAATACCCATCTGCACCCCAACTGGGTTTGGAATCGATAAAAAATCAAAAAAATCATGTTTTCCTTTGTGTGACCTTGCAGTGACCTTGAGATGACCTTAAAGTGACTTTGGGGTGGTACCCCAGTAAAGCACAACACCAGCCCATGGCAACTTTCTTACCCGATTCTGTATCCATCCCTTGTCATGGGAGCACAAGCTAAAGGTCCACACTGCTACATTTTAGTATTGTTTTCATTCATTCCAGCATTGGGAAAGGGGTGTGATAAGAGGAATACCAAAGGGTATTTACCCCCACCAAGCTGAAAATGCCCCAAAACCCATTGAAGTGCGTGTTGAAATGGTACCCGAGAAAGAATGTGTGAACAGAAGTCATTTGTAATACTTTCTTGCACCACACATTAATTTTTTAAAATCTGTTAAAGTAAAAAAAACATCTTTTTTATGCCAATTTGACCTTGAAATTACCTCGAGTTGACCTTGATCTGTTCTTGCTGTGACCTTGGAGGTGTACCCCGTTAAACCACAACATCATCACATGTCATTATTTGCTCCTAGTCTGGGATCCTGCTGGTGTGTTCACATACATCGGGGAGTACAAAATACCTAGCATTTCCCCCCCCCCTCCCAGGAATTTGGAGGTTGGGGGAAGGAGTGGTGCGAGGAAAGGCTCTAAAAGGCGGTTCTAAAAGGGTTGAAAAATGATTTACACAAGAACCCGAAAATGTCGCAGGTATAAGGGGCAATATTCAATTTGTCGAACAAATTTTTCTAGAATGTCTAATGAAATACAATAATACTTTCTCAATCTCTAACTTTTACCTTATATTTATAAAAAAATATATTATATATAAAAAACATCATAATTCCTTTTTCATTGTACATTTCCTGATCAAACTCTGAGATAACATAATAATTATTAATAGGTTACAAAATAATTACACTAGCAAAAACATGTAGCGTTTGCAAATTATATTACAAGAGAGATGTACTGAAATAATGACCTCTGACATATCACCCCCTTGGAGTTAGAAGGTGCTAAACTGCTACTTTACAAAGTGGCAGTGCAGCATCTTCTAACTTCAATACTGACACAAACTCATGTAAATAACAGATTGTCTTATTAATACACTGGGTTTTTTTTTACAAACACGTATCATGACGAACCGAGGACAAACAAATGTCACCCTGAAGACGTCATAGTTTAGCAGATAAGGTAACCTATCGTGCATTTTATGATTAAAGCTTGAAATTTCTACCACTTGTAGAACATATCATAAGGGTCATTTTTAAATGTGGAGGTAAACTGGATTTGACCTCTGATGACCTCTAGAGGTCATTGACCTCGAAAGGTCAAAATATTCACTAGCAAAGCCAAAAAGTGATGAAAATTGTATATTACAATGTCTATGATCTGTTTCTGTGTCCCAAAAGTGTGTCAAATGCTTGACGAGACTTTTCTGAATCATAAACATAACACCAAGGTCATGTCAAGGTCACACCAAGGTCATTTAAAGGTCATTTAGCAATTTCCACACAGTGGTTGTGGAGTCATTTATTACAAAGGACTGGTTTTGACACATTTTTCGTCCTATGTATTTCCCACACACATTTTAGGACATTAGGGGCAGTTATAAACCTTGGGAAGGGGGATATCTTCCACCTATTACGCTCCTTCCTCAATATTTAGTTGATCGGGTCAAATTACTATTATGCAGCATTGTTAAAGATTAGTTTGGGCTCCCATTGCTAAATATTGATAAATACTTGGGTTTATGAAGTTTGACATAAGGTGGGTTTGTGTTTTCCTGGAGTACCATCTGAAAGCAATTTAAAAGTCATGTCAAGGTCATTTCAAGGTCAAACTGGCAAAACTGTTACCATGATCACATGTCTTCTTTGGAGCTTTTTCAAACGTGTCTTCACTTAAAGGAGCCTGAGCTCCAGTCTGGTGGTTGCACATGTATACAATTTTTCTAGAGTCACATCTATGTACATCAACCTAATTTTATGCAGGTGAGCCATATCTGATAATTTAAAGACAGCTCAGTTTTATTATCGTAATCTCCCTTAATGTAACTTTTTTTAGGCCTGTTGGTTATACATATACTAACATCTATGTAGCAATCATGTCTCCTTCAATAAGTTTGGTCAACAAAGCAATTTCTTCTAATTCGGGACCACATCATTAACGTTGAATTATATATATTCTTAGCGTGACCCTAATATCCTAATAGAAGTGGTAAGCCGGTTTTTATCTCACGTCCGTAGGAAGGGGGATTTTAGTAGCGCCAGGATCTATCAAGCTTGAGGCATCAGGCGGTACTTAATTTTTGTGGGACAATAACTAAAAAAGTAGCGGACATTTTTTTGAAATTTTAAATCACATTCTCAACATGAGAATGTGCAAGTGAGTTATATAAAAATGCTACCAAAATATCTCCCAGAGTTCAAAATCCAAAATTTTTGTAATCGCAAAAACTCAAAACTTTAATCAGAAATTATCCAAATATCCCCACGATATGGAGATATACAGGCAATTTGTTCAAGATTTCACTGAAATTTAAAATGGCCGCCACAAATCAACTTCATAATTTATTGTGGCTGCAAAAACTCAAACTTTGTAAGAAATTAGTCAAATTTTACAATGAAATTATCCACGATATGGAGATGTGCAGGTGATTTTTTAAACTTACCGGATACTAGAATTATTTTCCTAGGCTACATCAATTTATTAGAAAGCTCGGCAAAATATCGATGTCATGACTGCCAAATTTCTCTTTAATAAAGGCCCTGTCACCATGATATATATAAAAATGATTATTCCATCGTTCTGTATTCAATTCATACTGAATAGACTGCATTATTTTCTATTAGAAGATGGCGCTTTTCCTCCACGTGTCGGCAACAATTACATTATTACTAGACTAAACCTTTCATAGCCATCAAATAGGATAAATAGCATTAACTACTTTGCACATGTACTATTTCGTTATAACGATAAATTATTACGTTATAACGGTTTACTAATCCGTTATAACGATCTACTGTTCCGTTATAATGGTCTAGTATTTCGTTATAACGGTATAGTACTTTGTTTTCGTTATAGTGGTCTAGTATCTCGTTGTAACGGTCTACTCATCCATTAAAACGGTCTACTAATCCGGTATAACTGTCTACCATCCCGTTATAACGGTCTAGCATTTCGTTATAACGGTGTAGTATCTCGTTATAACGGTCTACTAACCCGTTATAATGGTCTACTATCCCGCTATAGCGGTTCATTATTGCACTATAGCGGTCTATTGTTCCGTTATAACTGGCTAGTGTTTCGTTACAACGGAATACTATTTTGTTATAACGGTCTATTATTTTGCTATAACGGTCTAGAGTTTCGTTATAAAGGTCTACTGATCTGGTATAACGGTCCACTAATCTGGTCTACTATTTTGTTATAAACCGTTATAACGAAATAGTAGGCCGTTATAACATAATACTAGACCCTTATCAAGGTCATAACTAAATAGCAGACCGTTATAACGACCTACAAGACCATAATCACAAAATAATAGACCGCTTGAACGGGATAGTAGACATTATACAAAATTGGTAGACCGTTATAACAAAATACTAGACCGTTATAACGAATTAGAAAATAAATCCACTTCCGTAGATAACCTTGTTTTTGCTGATATAGATTTTTCTCTTTGAATTATCCATGTCTGCCCCGTTATCTGAGTGGATGCTCTTATCCTTGAGAATTTATAACCGTCTACTATTCCGTTATAACCGTCTATTAATCAGTTATAACGGATTAGTGGACCGTTATAAAGGATTAGTAGGCCGTCGTAACGGGATAGTGGACAGCTATAACAAAATACTAAACCGATATAACGAGATACTAGATCATTATAACGGAATAGTAGACCGTTATAACGGAAGACTTAGCCGTAATAACGAAATAGTAGACCTCTATAACGGATTAGTAGACCGTTATAACGGATTAGTAGACCGTTATAACGGATGCGTGGACCGTTATAATGGATTAGTAGGCCGCTATAACGTGATACTAGACCGTCATAACGAAATACTAGACCGCTATAATGGGATAGTAGACTGTTATAACGAGATACTATACCGGCATAACGGAATAGTAGACTGTTATAACGGAAAACTTGGCCGTCATAACCTGATAACGAAATACTAGACTGCTATAACCGGATAGTAGACCGTTATAACGAAATACTAGACCGCTATAAAAGAATATAACAGATTAGTAAGCCGTTATAACGAATTTGTAGGCCGTTTTAGCGTGATACCAGACCGCAAAACAAAATACTAGACCGTTATAACGGGATAGTAGACAGTTATAACGGATTAGTAGACCGTTATAACGGGATAGTAGACCGTTATAACGGAAGACTTAACCGCTATAATAGAATAGTAGACCTCTTTAATGGATTAGTAAACCTTTATAACAGACTAAAAGATCGTTATAACGGAATAGTAGACCGTTATAACGTGATACTAGACCGTCATAACGAACTACTAGACCGTTATAACGGGATAGTAGACAGTTATAACGAAATACCATACCGTTATACCGTAATAGTATGTCGTTATAACAAAAAAACTAGACCGTTATAACGGAATAGTAGACCGTTATAACGGAGTAGTAGACTGTTATAACGGATTAGTAGACGTTATAAGGGATTGAAAAAAAAATCATTGTCATAAAAATATTTTGTTTTAGCTGATATAGTTTTTTCCCTTTGAATTACCCACGCCTGTATTGATATCTGGGCGGATGTAGAACAATCATCCTTGAAAATTAATTAAAAAAAAAAATGACTGCCAAGAAATCACCGAAATTATTATGCTTTTGCTAATTCTTCTTATTGAAAATCCCTCTCTCAGAGCATTACACGCCGTGATAATTACTTATCGCACATCATTGCGCATATAAGACAATGAACAGTAATACTCTTCTTGTTCACTTGTATCCTACATAAGGGGGACACCTTCAATTATGAGGGAGAGGGGGGGGGGGTATGTTTTAAATATGTATTTCCAAACTAAATTTTCGTGAAATAAATAATTGTCTGATGTTGTAAATAGATATTTAAATTTGAAATAAATAATTATTTCAGCTGATGAGCAACATCATTTATTAATCCTAAAAAATCGAGCCTCCTTTATCTGGCATCATTAAATGACCTTTAAATTTGTGAAGCCTCGTTTTGCTCGGATCGTTTGCTTCCAGATGAAGGCTAGGCTTAGTTTGGGATCCAAATTTGTAGACAGAAAACTATATAAGGAAGTGAAGTAAATATATATCTCCACACACAAACAGAAAAAAATATATTGCTCGAGTGTGAAAAATATAACCCCCTCCCCCCCCCTCTCACACATAGACGAATATGCTAGCGAATGTGCTTATAAATGAGAATATTTGAAATTCGCTCAAAAATCGCGGCACTCGCCGAGTATTTGTAAGCGTTCGTAACAAATTCGGAACGTTCGCGAAATAGATACATATTGGATTAAATGTGTGGAATAGCCCTAATCACGATACCACGAAAACATACTAGTATTGGACTATAACACTGTGAATAACATCATATCGCTGTATATTTTGAAGTTCTGAATAAAGTTGCCACTCACTCTTGTATAAACCAATCGATGTACTAGACAGCTAAAGTTGACATACAAAGGATATGTGCTAATAATGGTAGAAGTTGTATGCTTTAATCATGAAATGCACAATTGTTTCATTATCAATGAATGAATGAAATCTTGTATAGCGCATGTATCCAGCTGGAAGCTGTTCAGAGCGCTTCACATTCGAAAGACAGTGAAAAGAAAGTCAATTACTGCGTGAGGTCACCAAACGCTTGTCGAAACAGGTGAGTTTTAACAACCTTTTAAAAGAGGTCAGGGTTTTCTGCAGACGAATCTGGCTCTCCAAACTGTTCCAGAGTGCTGGAGCCGCAGTTTCAAAACTCCTGGCACCGAAGTTTTTAAGTCTGTACTTTTGGACTACCAAAAGCTGTTCTGTGCTTGAACGCAGTGTTCTAGGTGGTGTATAAGGCACTAGCAGCTCTGTGATGTAAGTTGGGGCGAGGTCATGTAGAGCACGATATGTTAATAGCAGGATCTTGTACTTTAAGCGGAATTCAACCGGTAGCCAATGAAGTTTGAAGAGAATTGGTGAGATATGGTCCCTTCTGCCGGCTTTAGCTATCACTCTAGCTGCTGCATTTTGCACCCTTCGCAATCTCTTTATGAGTATAGTTGGGAGTCCACATAGCAGAGAGTTGCAGTAGTCAAGTCGGGAAATGACTAGGGCCTGGACAATGATGACAGTTGTCTTCATATCCAACACTCTTCGAATGCTACTGATGTTGTGCAGGTGGAAAAAAGAAGATCGGCAAACACTGTTGACATGCGCCTCCATAGTCAAATGTTCATCAAAAATGGCACCAAGGTTGCGAGCTGAGGGAGATGGAGTGATGTTGTTGTCACCAATAATAATATCGCTGATGTTGGAGAGATGTCCCACTGTAGGTGTTCGTAACAGCAACGAGAGAGTCTTTCCATCATTCAGTTTTAGCCAATTCATTGTCATCCATTGCTTTATATCCATAACCCAGGTTTCAATCCGCTTGATGGTATCTACGGCATCATCCTGGTCAAACACGATGTACAACTGAGTGTCGTCCGCGTACAAGTGAGCGATCAGTCCATACCGCCGCACTATACTTGCTATGGGCGCAGAGTATAATGTAAACAGAAGTGACCCTAGTACAGAGCCTTGAGGCACACCGTATCTGAGCAATCTAGGCTTTGATGTGGTGTTGAGAATCTTCACAGACTGTGTCCTGCCACTCAGGTAAGACCTAAACCATGCCAAGGCTGTGCCACATACACCTCCGCTCACTCTGAGACGCTGCAATAGGATTTCGTGTTCAATGGTGTCAAAAGCGTCAGAAAGATCTAATAGTAGCAGCATCACACATTTCTTCCTATCTATGGCCTGCAGTATGTCATTTTGGACTCTGAGAAGGGCAGTCTCCGCACTGTGATGTTTTCGGTAAGGAGACTGTGACGGCTCTAAAATGGAGTTTTGAGCCATATGTGTGTTAAGGCGCGAAGCCACCACTTTCTCGACTATCTTGGACACAAATGGCAAGTTCGATACAGGCCGATAGTTCTTCATTGTGTCGGGATCCAGCGAGCTCTTCTTGAGTAATGGTGTTACTTGTGCTGTCTTATAGATTGAAGGGTTTCCGCTCAATTTGAATACATGCATGTAATTGTTATGGGTCTACGGCCATTATGAACATGTTTACTCTTACAGTGCAGGGATCGATTTTAGTCGTCATAACCTGACGTCTGCAGACGTCAGATTCTGACGTCGAAAGTCGATCCCCGCGCTGTAAAGGCAAAAGGCTAACATTTAGTGCGTATGCGGGGTGGAAAATTGTTTCTTGCCGGGCCAGCTTGTTTTCTTTCCAACGCTTCTTCGGGAAAGCCAGTTTTATTCTCTGAATGTAGAAAACGAGCCCCGGTTTCGGGTCGTAAAGCTCCTCACAGGACGGTTTGGCGTAAAATGGCCGCTCTGGTCTGTTGGCACTGCTGTAGGTCGGCCAGATTTGCATGGGAAGAGCACCTGCGAGAATTGCGAGATGATGCGAATGCAGTAAAGCCTAAACAGCTACTAAAGCAATACACTGGCCCAAAGCTGCCACAATGCTGGCTAAACGTATACAATGCCAGCCCAAAATTGGCAAAGTATTGTCCTGATGTGTCGCTTTTGCTGGGTGGAAAAGGAATGACTGAAGTGCGTCAATGCCGACACATTCAGTTTGAGTATAGTGCGGTATCGTTACCTTGGTGTCTGCTACCTGCAACATAATGCACATACCATCCTTTAATACAGAAGTGACGAAATAATTATTAATATTGAGTACTCAGTTGTAATTATCCCATGGAAGCATATTTATTGATTTGTCTAAATGAATTTCACCCATGTGCGAAGTTTGTGATTGTGTCAGACAACATCCGAGGTTATACGTATGATTATGCACTCCAAACTTTTAACAAAGCATACGTTGTACTACCCACTTCAACTATATTTCTACCAACGTTTTGATATGTCGCTGTGGTATTCAGAGAAAAATGTGTGTCAAAATGTTCACCTACAGAACACTGGTTACTTTATAAATACCGTTTTCTCTTAATCATGGATAATAATTTATATTCTCTCACAGTCTAGTCTATGTTTTATATCATACTTCTCAATATATTAGTGTAATGTACTTAATTCAAGACATTTGCAGATATGTATTTAGGTGTGATATGCAATTTACTGAAGCAAGTATTTACAGTTCACTTTGAACACAAACTTGATGAAAAGTAAATGTAATATTCTATGTACATGTACGATAATTTGTCATGATTCCGTCGTCTGTAAAGAAAAAGGTAAAAAAACGTACACCCTCTCCCGGGCCTGTGATAGATGGGTGTGCAACAAGCACGGGACGTCGATCCAATGCTACTGTCCGTGCCCGTCCACCGTCTGCGACGCTGGCCAAACACTACAACAACGTTAGGTGAACGCCTCGTACCCACCAAACACGAGGCATTGACCCGATGTTGTTCTAATGTTGGCCCGCCGTTTTCGACGTCGGCCCAACATGAAAACAGCATCGGGTCGATGCCTCGTGTTAGATGGTTATTTACACGTCATGTGACCGATGACGTCATGTGATGTACGAGCACAGAGAGCCTCGGTGTGGTGGCCCTTGGTCCCTGTCCAGTAAAACCCATTATTCTCTAATTATCTCACAGTTTCGCTTCGTTGGATACGAAGGTACTTGGGAATAGATGGGGAAATCCAACTGGAGTAAAACACCAGAGTCAGTTCCTACTTCGAACTACTTTTCTATTTTTTCTTTTCAATTAAAAACATATTAGATTGATAGTAACGTTGCTTGATTTTTCTAAAATGATTGTGCTCATGACAATGCTTACTTACTGTCTTGACACTTATTGTTTTGAACCGCTCTGTCCTTTTTTGAGATTTAGTGAAAATGTTGAAAGATAAGAAAGTGGAGAAACAACAGAAGATTACGACGAAAAAGAAACAGAAGAAGAAAAGGAAGAAAAGCGAGAGGACAAAAAAAGATGGTGAAAGATATGGAGAATAAGAGGAATAATAATTATAAGGTGAAGAAAATGGTGACGATGAAGAAAACAGGAAAGGACGAAGACGAAAAAAAGAATATGATGAGAAATCTAAATTATTTTTATTATATAATTATTCATAAATTTATAAATCATTCGTTAAAATAGTTGGCCTAAGCATGCAAATACTCTTTGTATATTTTTTGTGTAGCCTACATGTTCTATATAATATATCACGGTGTAGATAATGATATTTCATATAAATAGTATCTAGAGGGAACTCAGAAATGCGCGTTGTTAAACGCAAATATTACCAGGATAAACTGCTTTGAAAATACCACATTTTATCTGAGAAAGACCTAGTCGTTTCTGGAAGATATAATCGAAAAATCCAGATCAATAATAAAACAAATTAAAGTCGATTTATTTTCAGCGCATACATCTATATTCTGGCATTGAGAGGAGGGTACCTTGCATTTCAAAACAGCGCTGGGTCAACCTAGCTCTCCTTCTTTCTGCTGGATGTTAGTGGGCGATGGAATTGTCGACAGATACCTTGGAGCACGCGTGTTACGTGATCAATACCTGATTATGACAAATTCGTCTCCTAATAAGACATATTTTGTTGCGTAATCTCGTAAAGAAGTATTAATAGCGGCGCCATGGGTCTGCCATAGTCCGCCAGATATTGCATGATTGGTGTTCCATAAACGAATCTGCGAGTTCCGGCCCAGCAAACACGGGGCATTCACCCAATGATGTTTCAATGATGGCACAGCGTCTTCGACGCTGGCCCAACATTGGAACAGTATTGGATGAATGTCCCGAGTTTGCTTGGCGGCAATCGCGTTTCGTTGTCTCGACGTCGGCCCAACATAGAAATATCAGTGGGTTTCGGTTGTGTGGAAATTAAGGTGGGCTGACAAAAAAGCCAGCCGTCTGTTTTTCTGGTGATTTATCTGGCAGAGAAATTCATTTATCCGGGTGGTTTTCCAGCCACTGATTGCCTACTTAGCTGCCCCCTCCAGGCCACCGTAGTTCATTAGAGCTAATTAGACTGCGGGTCAAAACTTGTTAATCTTTACCGCCCAGAAAACACAGCACGCGGGAGCTGATGCTGGTACAATATCGGGCCAGCGTCGCAGACGCTGGACCGTCATTATGCCAGCATTGGCTCAGCGTCTCATTTAAGCAGTGCGGTAATCCAAAATATCTGCCCATCACCGTTCGCTAAGACCGTTCGCCAAGGTTGTGCCCTTCTGGGCCGACATCACATGGTTTTATTCATCGTGAAACCTCTTGATTTGTTAACCGGTGTTACATGTCTGCCAAACTTATTTAAAATAAATGTTTCTACTTCCCCATTTATGTTTAACCTTTCCAACGCCAGCGTATTAGTTATGTTTGTAAAATGCAAGTTTTTAAGCTACGTAACACACCGATCTTATTTCTACTTATAATCCATGCTTTTTTAGTATTCCAAAATCATCGGTATTATAATAATTTCCATGTCTAGGGATTGAAGATACGAACGCGTTTCTCTTAGCTTCACACACAATGTGTGGCAAAATGACCTGGCAAGTTCTTACCTAAAACCTTGTAACTAATATACTTTAGGACACATAAAGAGCATGCTTTAGTTTGATAAAATTTCATATCAGTTCTCAGAATAAATGTACACAAAAACAAACTTTTTATTTGTGACTTTTAAACCTTTACCTTTAAACCTTTATTCGCTAATAGATGGCGAATACATGTTTAATCTTGCTGTTCCGATTTGAACCATTGAAGCGCTATATTCAAAATTTAAATTGTCACCCACTTGAAGTTGTGTCTCGCTTCCGCGATCCACAATTTTAAGTGGTTGACAATTACTCATATTTGTTGACTTTAATACCAAACATTTGCAAATCGCGATGTTTAACATGGTAAAACACTCATTTATTTCACAATAACTGTGGTTTAGCCTGCTAATACAACAGATTAAAACAAGTAATCAAGTATTTTAGCCACTTGAGATCGTGGGTTGTGACAGTGAAAGTCAGACACGACTTTAAGTGGGTGAAAATCAAAATTATATGATCAATACTGATCAAAGTGTTCAGCTATGAACACAATTCCTCTAAGTTTACGTATCTTGTCCGTATATTTGTATGTTTTGTCGCTTTTGTGTACAAGGTTGTATCTACAATTTCAATTATATCACACTGACGTGTGATTTGAAGGAGTAGTCCACTGTGTGCCAACAGCGGCCAAATATGTCCCCATAAAGCACCGCGCATATTACAGGGAGCAAACTAGGGAATAATAATTATAAACAGAAAGAGGCATGTAATGGTCGACCGCTGTAACGTTTTGTGAAAAGAGTTGGCTAAAAAAACTTAGCAACTGTTTGTTTTCTAGAATATAGAAAATAGAGCCCGAAAATTGTCATTTGCTCTCTCATTTTTCTGACTATGTAGCAGACATAAATTGACTCAACGATCAGCTGATACGCGAATTCTGTGGGACCACACGAGACATTGACCCAATGCTGGGTTAATGTTGGTCCATCGTCTTCGACGCTGGCCCAACATTGACCCAACATCGGGCCAACGTCTCGTGTTTGATGGAAGCTTGTAAAATCTGGATCACTGCAGCCGGCTATTAATTCTTACATGTTTACGAGAGTCCCCTAATGGACAGGTTATAAAACATTCATGATTCTGTTTTTAATGAGAGGGCACCGACGAGCTCAATAAATACTCGCACTTCTACATCTTGCACCTATGTGATGTCATTCTCCTGTCTTGACACCTAAAATAAAATAACCAGCGAACACTGGAGTTAAGCGAATGTTGTTAAAACGTTCACCCGCCCAAATTATTTATTTGGAATTTTCACCCAAGCAATCCACAACTTCAAGTGAGTGAAAATTATTAGAGGGTTAATGATGACCCAACTTCCCAGACACATAATTCGAACTCCTAGTCTGGTCGGCTGAACAGTGCTCCCAGCACACAAAATATTGGTATAACATATTGGCCCAACGTTGAAGATGTTCGGCCGACGTTGTACAAATGTGACCCGATCTGGCAAAATGCACTTTGACAAATGATAAAAAGCTAAAATGACCTTTATTTGACGTATTGTCAAGTTTTACCTACATTTTTATTTTATTACTTTCGAATCCTAAAATTCCGTAGCATAGACATTGATGCATATGTTGTTTTTAATACATCTGTTTTTTTAATTTTACGTTCACTTACACTCCGATCAATGATATTTGCTTCTATTTTACACGTTACTATGGAAACAATAGCTAACAAGTAGAAAATCTTGCTGCAGTGTAAAAATCATGACTTTTAAAGTTTACGTAATGTTAAAACTATACATACGTCAATTATTGAAAAATGGGGTCGAATTGAATATTAATTTTATCTATTTAATTCGAATCAAATTGTGTGCTCTCTGCAAAAAGTCCACAAATTGCCTTTTTGGACATAAAGGCTATTTTCTCAAAATGACACAATTCCACAGTCACATATTATATTTTGTCTGTGTTGGCGGAGTCATATTTATTTTCTGAGCTAACTATGATACAGAGTAAGAGCTCGATACATAGTGTTATATTTTCCATTTAAAGGTAATTATGTGTAGATTCAGGAGATAATAATATTTCCGATATTTAAACAATGCGACTTACGACTCATTTTGCCAGATCGGGTCACAAATGTTATGCAAATGTTTTGTGCTTGCTGTGATAGCTTATACCGCTACTGAGTCTCCCCACAACATTGAATCTTCGCCAGTGAGAAATTACTATTTTATGCCCGCGAAATATTATTTCGTATCCACCAACACACAATTTTTTTTTATTTCCACGTTTGTTTGAGGCCTGGTCTATCACCAAAATGAATGAAGATTGGAATTGATCAGGTAGGGCTGGGGTTTAAATTTGAAAGGCATCTGTCCATAGCCTTCTGTCTATTTATAAATAAGTGTACCCCCGCCCCCTTGTTTGTCAAAGACACATTACGCATGTATTTGCTCATATATATATATTATAACCTAATATGATCAAACCGTGTGTGTATATTTGCAAACAGAAAAAAAACAATAAAATATGTGTAACATAGCAACAGCGACAACATAAATGTCACAGCGCAAGTTATGCAACATCAACAACCGCACAAGGAGCAGCAGTTCCTAGAAGAATGACGCCACACAAAAAAACACTACGAAATAAAGAATATTATCGCACCAACGGAAACAGCATGACCTTAGAAGGAGCTGGAGGGACAACATATACAATGTTAGGAGGTATAGCGAAAGTTTGCAATCTCTCAAAAAATTATCATCCATATTTCCCTTTAATACGTATGGTCTGGACATGAACAATCATCACAATGTTAAATATTTTATGTACATATGAAATTATTATTTAGTTTATCAGCGGATTTTACACATAGTTAGGAATTCACGTTTCTAAAACTGATATTCGCCATGCATCAAAGGGTTTTTTCAATTTGAAATCATCATAAATGACTTAGTTACTAATTCCGCTTCATTTGAATACCTATGTTACGGGTCTATAGACGTCAGATTTTGACCTATAAGTACGGTCCCCGCGCAGAAAGGGTTAACCCTTATCCCGCTAAGCGCGACTATAGTAGCTTTTAATCGGCTTTCTTAGCCATTTAAATAATTATTGTAATAATTCGGAACGAAATGTGTGTTGAGACATCACGATTTGTAAATGCTTGGTCTCAACTCAAGGACATAAATTATGAGTAGTTTTCAGCCACTTGAAGTTGTGGGTCGCAGTAGCGAGACGCAACTTCCAGTGGCTGAAAATTTAAATTATTTATTATGCGCTATAGGGTTTAACATGGAAGGAGCAGCAAACATCCCACCAATGTTGGTTAGATTACGTTATCTGACACTCACTATCTCTGATTGTTGATGTTTCTATGGCTGCTTTTATCCAGTATTTTTTCTTGGATATAACCAATCCTCTCGTGATATTATTATTTTCTCCATTTCTGTCCCTTCTCACGGAGTGTCCGAGCAGCAAAATACGGTGGCTACCGGTACGCGACGTTGGAACAACGTCGGACAGCATAGTTTACTTGGTGATGAACGGGCCGTATGTTTACGGGAGATAACGTCTTGAGCTGATAAGTCCGGCACGACGCTAGCTTTATAAATAAATCTGCCGCCGCAACTGACATTTTGTCACACCCGTGAAAGAGTAGGCCTATAGGCTAGCGGTTCAACTGCATTTCTCTTTAGAGCTAAAAGGCAGTTACAAGGTTTTTTTGTGCCAAATGCAGTAACTGTGTACTTGAAAACTAAGCAGTTACTGCATCTTGGCTTTGTATGGCAATGACAGTCACTGTGTAAGACATGTAAAATAAACAGATAAAACAGTATCCCAATAAACACGGGACATTGATCCAATGTTGGCTCAATGTTGGCCCGCCGTCTTCGACGCTGGCCTAAAATCAAGCCGATATTGGTTCAATGTCTAGTGTTTGCTAGGATACTATTACCTCCATTGTGTGAGGGACTTACATAGTTGAGCAGTGATCATGGACAGCTCATATGTCTTTCTTTCAGAGCTAAATGCTCCTAATGTCACTCAAATGACATATAAGACCATTTCGCCCCGATGGGGCGATGTATTTAGGTGCATATGAAGGAATCCGTTATGATGTAGATACATTTATCACCTGGAAAAACACCAACCAAATCCAACATAAGATCGAAATGGATTGCCTGTATATTATTTTTGGACAATGGTGATTATGATTTGCTATAACTTGAATGAACCGCCATATATTCTACTTCTATACAAAGGTAAGAGCTTTATTTTCAATTGACTTTGTAAAGTTACTGCTGTTCCCTTTTACATGACAGTACTTCTCTGCAAAGCCAAAAAGCAGTATATTCTTACTTGTAAGGTAAGCAAATACTGCAAGTACTGCCTTTTAGTTTGCACGGCAGAGTAGAGGTGGTCCATCGTGTCCGTCTCTTTTATGATGGTTCTACATTTATCATATGGGTACGGTTTTAAATGTGTAGTCTTTTAAATTTTTAATTTAGCATGCCAACGGTTATTTCTACTCGTTGAGATGCAATGAATTTTGTATTTATACCATTGACGTATTACTTCTTGAATATTAAGTGGTTCTATCGGCCACTCCACAGAAACAAGTGTAATACATGTATTAATTCGACGAGAAGATAACGCTTTTTGTTATAAAAGATAAAAGGTGTCGCTAAAAAACAAGTAGGCCTATTCAAAAGCAACTGTCTCGTGACGAAAACATGTGATTCCTTACTAGTGCTGTAAATGAAATGAAATTAACGGGGTTTTAGACCATCTTAGACATATAGGCTAAACTGGGCCAGTAGAACCTCCTGATGATGATGAGATGAATGAAATGGCCCTACCCTCCAGACACAGGCTTCGAAATTCTCGCTCTGGTGGTCTGAGGCCGAGTACGCTACATTTCGGTCACGGAGGCTCCACACAATATTAGGTCTTTACGTGTGAGCGGGGAAGAAACATTTTGTTTATTTGAAAATTAAAGGCCAGAGTGGGGTTCGAACCCGCGATCGCCGACTTTCCAAGCAGGCAGCTTTAACAACTGCACCAAGGCCCCTGCCCTTCTTAGAGCTGGAAGAAATATAGCTCTTGACAGCTCTATGTTTTTGTCTTGTAACATTTTTAGTGTCTCTCTGGCTAAATCTAAGTCGTGTAGAATTACGTGTTAAAATACCGGGTACTCAGTCCACTTACCATTTCGTTTTTTAATAGAGCTTAAAAAATCGTGGATATTCAACCAATATTAACCCTTAAAGCGCCGGGATTAACTTTAGACGTCAGAATCTGACGTCTGTAGACGTCAGATTCTAACTCATTCTGGTCCGCCACTGCACCAGCTCCTGGCCGACATCACACATTGGTAAAGGTAAAGGTGCAGGTTTATAGTCTGATATCAAGTCTGAAGACCTATCATCTAACTTTACATCTTACCCCCTGGTCACTGGACCTGTTCATTCGTGTGCCATTTCAACTCCACGGCGAGCACTAACATGCCATTACCGCCAGCATGAAGTACTGGTTCAGTTCCCGTAGGCCTACATCCATCCAAACAAAATATGTTGACCCGGTGTAGCCGTTTCAGCGTATCCCTTTCAAAATACCAGGGGTGGGGGTACGTTTCAGCTTACCGGTGGTACGCTAAAGCTATATAAGGCCCAGTTTCAAGTTATCTCCCCTAATTTCAGATTACCTTCGGGTGTACGTTGAAACTAGTTTCAGCGTACACCCGAAGGTAATCTGAAGCTTTTGTCTGTAAAAATGTCCCAAGGCCATGTGATGAAAAAATAAAATATAATAAGTGTTATCATTGAAAGGTAACCGGTAAAATTGAGAGGGGGATTTGAAACTAAAGCAGGTAACTTGAAACTAGCTTCAGTTTCGCGTTAGCTACATGTAGGTTAGCCCAGTGTTGGGCCGTCATTAGACCAGTATTGAGTTACCGGGTCGTGTCCAGTCTCACGCTCAATGTGGGCCAGCGTCACAGACGGCGGGCCAACACTAACCTAGCTTTGGTTCAAAGCATCGTGCCGATACCACCAACATGCCATTACCGCCAGCATGACTAGGACTGAATGGATACTGGCCAGCACCGGCGACGCTGGCTCAACATTTAACAGACATTGGCCCAGTTTTGTCTTGTAGTCGCTGCCAGCAGCATGCATTGCCAGACCCACAGCCCAGCAAACACGAGACGTTGATCCAGGGCCAGGGTTGATGCTGGGTCAGCGTAGGAGACGGTGAGCCAGAATTGGACCATTATTGGGTCCACATATCCCGTTTGCTAGTAGTGTTGACAGGCCACATTGTGTTTCGTACATCGCCGGATGTGAAGATATTAAAACTGTTGCCCAATTGATTGAGCCTAAAGATGATTTAGTTACTGTAGATATTAAAAACGGGTTCCAAATACATAGTCTCTACTGTCCACAGGAGCCATTTAAGAAGATTAATTATAAAATACATTGACACTACATCTATTAGCTATCAACCTTTATGCTGCTGGAGGAGAGCCATTTTCAGTTTTTGTTTACAAAAAGCTAGACTCTAGTTGTATAATATTATACAGAGGCGCACGTTTAAAACAGATAACATTGTCCATCAAACACGGACAATAAACCAAAGTTAGTGAACTGTTGATCCATAGTCTGCGAATTGACATAATGGTCAGCGTCTCGTGTTTGTTTGATTTGATCTGACAGGCGCGGCATGACGCTAGATTTATAGATAAATCTGCCATCACAGTTGAGATTTTGTCACAACCATGTAGAAGTAATCCAGCAAATCCAAATGAACTGGGAAAACACAATTGGATGCTATACTATAGTCCATGACGCAATTATCTGGATCGCATGCTTTTCGTCAATTTCTCAGTCAATTCTGAACCGATTTCCTAGATATATTATGCACATTACATTTCCAAGCCATGTCTTAGCATCAGAAAAAAATTCGCAAAATTGTATTCAATAGACTGCTTGCACGAGTTTGCGCAGTGAACAATTGTCTGATTAAAACAGTTCAGAGTTGCTCACTGTGTGGCGTGTTGTCATTGAAAAGTGTGTGACAGTTGTCTGATTAAAATAGTTCAGCATTGCTCACCGTGTGGCGTGTTGTTATTGAAAAAGGTGTATATTTCAAAAGTTAGACCATTTGACATGTAATAAAATTCCAGAATTAGCGTAATGGGTTTATAGCTCTAGGGACGTCATATTTTCAATTTACTACATGTCAAATGGTCAAACTTTTGCAATTCTGCATGTAACTTTACGAAAATTTCACCGATGTTAGGACATCACTAGGAAATGTTCTAATAACCAGTTAACTGTGTCTAACATAGTCCTTCAGTATGTAGTGTTTTTAATTTCCTATCTTGTATATTATTATGCCTCGCTAAGCCAAACTGCAGTAACGACTTACTTTTTAAATAGTATTTACATCATTTTAGTTCTGCAGATGAGTATAATTGTAATGAAATGAAATGAAATAAATCGGGCTTTAGGCCACCTTTGTGCACATATAGGCTAAACTGGGCCAGGAGAACCTCCTGAGGATGGTGAGATGATTGGGATGACACTGTCCTCCAGACACAGGACTCGAAATTCAAACCCTGGCGGTCTGAGGTCGAGCACGCTACCTTTTTAGTAGCATTTACATCATTTTAGTTCTGCAGATGAGTATAATTGTAACCGCGTTAGAAAAAAACATCTTAATACTGTAGGACCTTATAGATCAGTACACTTACTCCACCTGATTTTTCACTTGTATGTTCATGTATTCTCTCCTTCTCAATCGTTTCCATCTGCAGCACTTACCCCTTACAGCACGGTGATCGATTCTAGTCGTCAGGACCAGTCTAAAGACTAAAGTCCACTGAAAGATTAAAAAATATAATGGCACAGACCCATAACATACATGCAGGTATTCAAATGAAGCAGAAATAGCTGACTAACACAATTATAACGATTTCGCTTTAAGGGTTAAAGTGTGATCGTGGAGTAGCTTCCCATAAGGATCTCCTTCCCGCCGCCGGGATACCGCTGGGAAAGTGTCTAGCTGTAGTGATTTTTCTCCGCGAGTATTCCTTGGATGCCGACTGGTTTTGTCCTGTTTTTAGTTTCATCCACACGGATCTGAATGTGTGTCTTTCTGCCTGGCTGATTCTCCACACCTCCCCCCCCCCCCCCCCCGAGCACCACCCCACCATCTCCAACGCTTTGTGGACATCCCTGAGGGTCCCTGGAATATCTCACCGTCCGTCGGCCTCCCGGATTTCTTGATGCTGGATTATTATTGAAGAAATAGTACTTTCCCAGCACCAAAGAGAGACTGGGGAAAAAACAGTATTTTGCCCAACTATTCTATAAACACAGCTATTTCTTATTATTTCGCGTTTTTTTAAATAATATTTTTTCAGCACTACCTGAACCATTGGTACGTAATATATATAATGCTCACAAAGCCAAACATCAGTAACTGCTTTACTTGAAAGCAGTTACTGCGCTTTGGCTTCGAGTGGATGTATATTCATGCTTAATCTTTGTCTTTGGTACACATCATTTTCATTGCCACATCAAGTCACCGTTGCTGGAAGTGAAACATTTGTTCAATCACTACCGGCAAATAATTGGCGCTTGGAGTTGTGGGTCGCGGTAGCGAGACACTTCAAGCTGGTAAACAATTCAGTTGAATAGATTGGATATTGAGGTATTAACGAGACAGTGAGGAAAAACACATCGACGTGCCTGAGCCTTAAACCACTTTTGTCAATATAATCTATTCATAATAAGTACTTTCTTTTTCACGAATGTACACTTTTTACACCACAGATATCCCATTTTATATTGTATATATTTTCATGCCAAGAATACGCAGATCATACATAAAATAGACAGACACCAACAAACATTGGAAGTATATTTTTAATGAAAGTGTAAACAGGAATCGTGGAAAACATGTAATTTACATACAATTTCAAATATGGCTATTATTTACACTCACTGTAACTTTACACTTACCGTAACCTGAACTTCTCCAACTTTTCCTTTTGTCGTGTATGGAACAGCAGGGCTAGCAGGAGAAGATTATAACATGGCAGATTGCCCTCTTTGGGCATCACTTGTTATTTTATATAATATCACTGCTAAAGATCGATGCCCGGTAGTTTCATATATTAATTGTTCACCAAAGTTATCTTGGCATAGTCCGGATTCCGCAGTTGCACGGAGAGAATGATTAATGTGCTTACCTTGCAGTCCGGCTTTTTCCCACAGTTGCTTCACAGTTGTTGTAATATCCCATTCACTTTTATCAGGGGGCACAAATAGAAGTCGGGACTACATCTAGTTGCTTCAGGGCGATGTCCTATAATTATATTTCTCGTATAGATGCACAATACACCTCCCTGGATTAATCATATCCTTGTAAGCAACTACTTGTTTTGGTGTAGTTTAGAATCGCAGCTGTTTATGTTCCTTACCAGCACGAAGAGCAAAGTGTAAACCGATCTGGTACATGTACAGTAGAGTGTTCACCAGCTTTTTGGGTGTGGCATCTCCTAGATAATGAATAATGCTCTGTCAAAATTTTAGCATCTTCCTCGCGTGTTATCACAGAAGATTGCCCACGCTCACCCTGTTTGACTTCACTGGCAAGTCGTAGCGGTACACACAAGTCATCCTGTAGGAACTTCACTCTGCGCCGTGCATGGCGAGGTAAAGTTGAAGAGATATCATCAAAAGATATCACAAATATTGTTTCACTCGGGTAGTCATCTCCGTTTTGTTTCTTGACTTCAAGCACAATCTAATGAGACTGTAACACAACTCGTCATTAGTCATTTCGACCAGCTCTGGTCGAATTCGACTGATATCCAGTGAGGAGTCCACAATGGCCTTTTCATCCCGAAATTGTATCATGATACGCAAAAAGACATTCTAAATTTTGATTTACTAAAAGAGGTCTTTTTATTTGCGTGGAGGTGGGAAACGCGGTAGCAATAATATCAACACGTCAAGGTGAAATACAATCACAGCAAATAACTGTATGTGCAGATTTAAACAGCTGAATCAGATGTTATCAGAATGTAGAATGTACGTCAAGTAGCCTATTTTGTAAGACAACGACGTCTGACTTTTTAAATCCAATTTTTCAACGGATTTAAGAATAGAATGGGGCATTTTTGAATAATATCTTCTGAACCCAGATGTGTGTATGCTTAAATATTAGTGTTATTTGTATTTGTAAATGTCATAAAATTTTATTTAAGAAAGAATATTGAAGCTTTCTATCAAAACAATTATGTGTATTTAGCATGGACTGAAATCTGAAACATTATTTTTTTTCAAAATATAATTTTTATCTTTTTTTTACATAATGTGTGTGTGTTGAATTCAAATCTGTTAGATAACATCTACATTTGGTGACTTTTGCCCTCAAATTAGCAAAGCTCAGAATGGCCAAAATGCCAAAATGTAAAGAAAATCCCGTATTTTCTATGGTTTCTTGCACATGAAAGCACAATATTGATGGTTTCTGCAATATTGTTATTCTATTTTTTTTAGTGTTTTTGGACAGAAATAGCGTTTATTTGACCTTTAAATACAAGATGTCCGTCGTTTTTTTTATATTTTTATGTTACTATAAGTACACCGCTAAAAATGTTGACGATAATATGATTTATTTGTAGTAAATAAGTGGACCAGAAATAAACGTTACTAACGAATAAATTTAAATGAAATGGATCTAAAAATTTACATTAATATGAACAGGAAACAAAATGACTATCAGAATGTAAATTAAACCTCTTTTTTTGGGGGGTACGAAATTGTTCAATATTTTTTATTTTGCATGACTTTGGGGCCGAAACAAACATTTCTCATGTTTACTGTTCATCGTCGGACCTATCGTTTATTGTAATATCCAAGATGGACGCCATTTTACATAGTTACTATTAAAATAATGACGTTAAATACTAAGCACATCAAAGCATGCTATAATATACTGTGCTCATACACAGTTTCGAATGCATTGCAACATAATCTCCGTATTACGTAGTCTATTTTTTTTAGTTTTCCATTAAACAAAAATGTATTGATATTATAGTTCACGTGTATAAAAACCGTCTTTATTTTTGTGTTGGCGGTAACCATTTTGAACTTGAAGGTCAAACATAGGTCATTTTGATCGAAAAACATTAGGCATCAATTTAGCAACTCTAAATTATGCAGAAACCAAAAATCGTGAAATAATGTGTAACAAAAATATGGAAAAAAATGTAGTTTTGGCGGCCATTTTTTGTTTTGCTCATTTGAAAGTGAAGGTCATCGATATGTTGGCGTAACCCTACCCCCTAATTTTACACAGGTCCTTTTTTTTGCTGTTGACATCACATTTCATGTTTTGGCCACATCAAGGTTTAAACAAGTTGGTGTGGGTGAGTTGTGGAGGGGGGGGGGGTGCACGTAGGGTGGTTGTAGTTTGTACATATTTGGAATCCGTGTTCGAGGATAAAAACACTGAAAATTTTATTAAAAATCAAACCAAGGTTGTTCTGAGTTATCTATGTTAAGTCAGACTTTTTTGTGCTCTGTGCCAAAGTAAAAAGCGATGCTGTCATTTAACATTATAAAACGGGGGGGGGGGTGAAACCATGCAAATCGGCTTATTTCAGCTTCTGGTCATGTGATTGCGCGTATCTTGGTACATGTAAAATCAACCAATGATAAAAAATACGCAATGTTCTTGGGATGCTTATCATGTCATTTTATCCGATGACGTCGTTGCGGTTGCCAGCACAACTGATTTAACTCAGCAATAATCTGATAAACATTTGGAACCCATCTATCGAAAACAACGAATGTCAGCAGCTGCAGTCATGTAGAACAACGACACGATGGTAGCTAGGTCTAATTAGAAAAATAAAATTAATGAGTCGTCTCTTCAGGGTAAAAATAAATCAGGTTGTGGCATTTTTTCCTTCGGCGGGGAGATATTTTCTGTATGCTGTTTTATTGTAAATAGGCTGTTCGGCTTCACAAAATATTTTTGGACATTTTCTTAGGGGGAGGGCCTGTGGGGGCAATGTAAGTATGTAGGTCTAGTTTAGCTCATCAATATACTGTGTCCCTAGAGAACAAATTATATCATATTCTCTTGTCCAGCGCAGAGTATAAATCTAGGATGCTGCTAATCGGAAACATGCACAGAATTATGCAGTTTAGGTTATTGTTGTTTTGCAGAAGGTAAAAATGCTGGATATTTAAAATTTATTGCTCGAAAGTATATACTTTTTTATATTAGTGCTTCCACATTACAAAATAATGAAATATTTTATGCTAAAACTGAACTATCAAAAATACAATAGCCCCGTAATTTTCAGCAGCAATATAAACAATATCAGTAAATTGTATACTTATGTTCTAATTTAAAATAAAATAATTAACATATTTTTTCAGACCAAGTAACTGAGATTGTAGCTGCCAATTTAGATTATTAGAGATATTACTTTCGTTTGAGTGCATTATATCATTATTGTTAGCTTCAAATGATGTCTTTTTCAACGTGAGAAATTACACGCAGCAACAGACGAGCGTCATTCATTTTAATTAGAACAGAAGATTTGAAGAAGTCGTAATTCCGATGGTTTTATTTCCTCATTGAGCACGACTGAATCTCAGCTGATGCGAGAAAACCTCATTGAATCGCAGCAGCCGTAGAGATCTGCGACTGAAACATCTCCCGAATGCTGACCCGGCGTCATACCAACGCCGCAGACGTTCGGATAACGTTGAGCCATGTTTGGGCCGAACCGCCATCAGAAACTGCACCTGAAAATCCCTCAGTCGTAATGTCCTTAATGACCCAGAACGGACAATGCCTCCTGTTCAGTCCTTCTGATCATTTCTCCCGATGGCCTTGGATCGAGTATCGATACTAGCCACTTCAGTTTGACCATGAGCCACACTGTCTTCTTCTTAATCAAATCGGTGATTGCCAATCCATGTATACCTTCACAACCCAGCAAACATAAGACGCTGGCCCAACGTTGGTTTACTGTTGGGCCATCGTCGCAGAAGGTGGGCCAACAGTGAACCACTCATGTTTGCTGGGAATGGTTGACAAGAGTATCTAGCAAATAATTGGAACTTCTTTTCCATTTCAGGCTAATTTGAATTTGAACAGTTTCAACTTCGGACAGTTAAATAAATCACTGGACATTAAATTGATCTATTTATGTATCTTTCATTGGAAATTCTTACAAAATGCCTTCAGGACTTTTCTTTCTGTACTAAAGATAAATAGATGCATATAGTTATTGATGACGGGAAGACTATACTGAATATGCGTCATTAAGGAGAACAGTACATTTTCATGATTATATTATCATGATTATACAGTACATACTATAATAAAATAGATAATGATGTACATTAGAATGTTTACAAGTTTTTATTAAAATAAGGCTGTGAAACTAAAGTATAATATGTAATAACCAAATAAATGTATATGTGTAGGTAGCAGTGCCATTAAGTTGAAATAATTTATTACGTACGAGGTATTCAATTATATTGACACTAAGAAAAGTCATTACAGACTTTTTTGTCATAGAAATGAGAGAGATACAATGAGACAACATACATGTGATGACATACAGAATTGATATCATGATCAGTGGCATTGCCATAATAAACACTGGATATTTATATAATACACACGACTACCACCTAAAATGAAATTAAATGGCATTGCCAAGGTATGAACAAAGTGGTCTATCGTTTAAAAATGGCTACTATGTATAACATTATATATTGTAGCACAGATGCACTCTTAAAAACGTAGAAACCTAATATTATATACAAAATGTTGGTACATGAGTATGTGATAAGACAATGTTAACAATTGTGTGTTATTTTAAACATAAAACATAATATCATGCGCGAAACATCCAAAACTATTGTTTGACATAACGGTAATTTGTTTAAGCACATATACATACATCCCTAAAAAAGCCTAAAATGCATCTGCTGGCGTCCTATCAATCACGAGGCATTCACCCAATGCTGTTTAAATGTTAGGCCAACGTCTTCGACGCTGGCCCAACATTCAAACAGAATCGGGTGAATATCTCGTGTTCGCTGGGTAGCTCGTGAAGCCGTCGCGCATTTGCTATCTAGACAGATTTAATATGCTAGAATAAGCTTGGCTCCTTGGCTCCTTGTCTTTCAACATATGAGTATCGACATCAGAACTAAACTCGAATATTAATTAGTTAAATCTAGAGTGCTGCGCCCACAAAAATCGATTTTCCCCACAAGATTGTTGACACAGGGAGTAACTTCTGCATCATCTGCTCCAAATGTTGGCATAATATAGTTTTACAGTGTTTTAATATTGAAGAGTCGTATTATCCTATGTAAACTAATTGTAACATCGCCGATAAGAAGTAAATTAGTGAAACTCTCTCCTGTGCAACGGCAATATATATGAATTTATTTGGCGTGACATGTCCTCGTGTTTATCACATAACCATGATAACTCATCTTCAAAAATCATTACCTAATGATAATGATAATGATAAGGATGTGTTTTCGTGGCACTTGAGAGCTCGGATCACCGATGATTTAGACGCTATGCAGTAGGCTCCATTGTGTTCTATTTTGTTTTTCTATAATGGAACATGATGTTGTGGTGCAAAGTAAGTAGCACTGAATAACTATATAATGTTCTCTTGGAGTTAGAATGTGCTAAACTGCCACGTTACAAAGTGGCAGTTTACCACCTTTTAACTTCAAGGGGGCGATACGCTAGTGACATTTGCCTTTACACAGCAGTAAGCAGATCAACATAAAGTCAACATCTGTCTTGGTGGAATTTTCCTGTTTCTCTACAATGCATAAAAATATATGTAATTTGTATTATATTTAAATGTAGAAAGTAATAAATAGCACATACTTTACACTACTGAAATGTTTAAAGTAATTTTATGCATTGATCAATTAGTTTATTAATAGATACCCAATGATTTTCACCAGACAGCGCCACTAGAAAGAATCAAGAAAGGATCTTAACCTTTACAACGCTGAAGTAATTTTTGTTTTGTAAGTCCGAAGTTTGAACTCTGATGTCTCCACCGGCCTTTCGGACAGCAGTCTGGCTGTGTAGACATTGGACGTCTGTGTGGTCTGGCGATATTAGTGATTTTGAGACATATGCTCATACTTCTATTACATGTATAAATTGGTGTGATGGCATATGCTTGTCCCTTACATCCCAGGAACACACACATAATATATAATCAGAATACACCATATTAAATTGAACAATGTGATGTTTCTATGGTAACCTGCAGCCATTTTAAATATGCTAATTGGGTAGTTAAATTTTCGCTTTGTTCTGGTTAAAAAATGGTATTTTTGGGATCCACGGTATTCAAGAGTACGAAATGGGGTCGATTCACACAGACTATATCAAAATACACCAAAGACAGTGCGAAGAAGCAGTCAATATGTCTATAGATGCACACACATTAATAAGGTGAATAAGGTATGAACATGGGATTTAGTAAACTTTCTAAATTTCCTGAGGTTCATAGTCAGAGAAACTTTCCGAGCCTTATATTCATCCGAGACATGTATTCTATTTTTAGTTCAGAAACGATTGTGACGAAGATAAATTACCCTCATGTGTTTTAGGTTCCTCTCAAGGAAAATATAATCTGATTCTATTTCCCGTGGTTCCCTATGCCATGTTCATAGTTAGTCAAGTGTGGTTACCCGGTGAATGACTAAGCAGTATTGCCAGGACAGAGCTACGCTCGGACCTAGACCGCAGCGTCACAAATGTTAGGACCGAGCTCTGCTTGGACTAAAACTGCTATGAGTTAAAGCTTCGTATACCTTTAAAAATGATTCCAGACAATCGAATCCACAGAGATTGCATGTTTTCAGCTTATTATTTTCCATAAGCCACAAAGAAATTTATGCTGCCGTACTAAGCCAAAATGGAGTAGCTGCTTACTTTTAATGAGCAGTTACTTCCCCTTGACTGTGCAGGGCTTATCGAAAAATATTACCAGATAATGATGATAACAAGCTCATTGTCATGGTTACCAGTCTATGACAGAAGTGTAGTGCGAGTTTTTTGGGACAGAAAATCTCTGATCAATCACGACCGATCATTAAAATAGATATGCCAATCAGCAGTGTAGACTGTAGTGGCACAGGTTTTGCCACACATCTTTGTGACTGAGTGCACGGCATCAATCGATGGGACATCGATGGTTTTGAGCGAGGCGAATCTATAGCGTGCTGGTGCCTATACCTCTGTCTAAATGCGGTCCAATGCTTATAGCGTTGGACCAGCTTTCAGACAGCGGTGGGCAATAATGTCCGTTTTCCAGAGGGAGGGGGTCTGAATAAAGTGGAATTCCCTCTGATAATGTTTTTTTTGTTATTTAAAGATTCGCTGAGTAAACATTGTTGGCGCACAATGCGATGGCACGCATGTGCAGTATGGTGAACGTCCACAGAAGTGGGGTTTGTTTTAATGTAAATATAATGGTCCAGCTGCTTTAAATTCCAAACAACGGCTTCTCCAATTTTTACTTAACCCTTTGACTTCCAGGCCGGGGTGCATGCCAGGATCCAGATATACTGTTGTAGGAGTTCTATTTTTCGTCATTTGAAGCTGGAATTGCTAACGCAATTTCCAGCTTCAAATGACGAAAAATACATAATTGTAGTATATATTTGACGAAAATTTGTGTCATTTTAAGGTTACGTTCATTGACGAATGACGACGGAAATTTCCGTCATGTATGGTAGTGAAGAGGTTAATAAAAAAGCGCTTAACAACAAAATACCGAAATGATATTTGTATCTAGTGAATTGTGTGAGTATTTAAAAAAAATCCAATTGATAAAAGTTGCAATACAAATACCACTTACTTTACAATTCTAAACAAGGCGCGGGTCAATAAACATATTATTTAGAATAATCTACTATAGAAACTAATTCTGATTGCTCATAATCAGATAAACCAGTTTGACTAATTAAAATATATTCCAGAACGTCAATTTGATCTTAGTCAAAATCTGCTTCCACTAACAGTTTAGCATAGTATTTTTCATAATTAGATAATATTCGACATTCAAGTTTCTTTGTCTATAATAGAAGGTTAAAACAATTCTGTCAACGGATGATATTAATTGTGTTTACTACGGTATATTTCAAAGTATTATTGATTATTGTATCACTGTCTGAGGCTCTGTTGCACAAACATTATGTTAAATACAAAATAGAGCAGCACGACGTCTTGCACAAGACGTTGACTAGAACGGTATAGTTATTGTGAGGGAGCTAGGGTGGCAGAATTTTAAAGAAAGATATTGTTTCTTATCATGTTGTCTCACTTATACATTTCTAAATAATCTAGCTCTTTATTACTTGTCTGATTTTTTCTCCTCCGTTTATGAATATCATACTACTTCAACTCATAATGCAGCAAGTAATATTCTACAGCAGCCCAGGTGTGATAATTCTTTATATAAATCATATTGAGGTGTAAATGGGTCTAGACCTTGGAATAAGCTACCTATAACAATTAGAAATGAGAAGATATTTTCTGCCTTTAAATATAACCTTATAATAGTTATGGCTAGTAAGTGAATCATTCTTCAAATCTAGTTAGGGTTGCAAAAAGTATAATTATCGCTTTCTCCTATTTCTGTAGGTGTTTGTAGAAGTGTTAGTGCGGGGCTAATGTTGTGTTTTCTTTTCTTCACACCTTGCTATAAATGTACATGTATGTACATTTGTAAACCTATTCGATTAATTTTAATGTATATATCATCAGTTGATGATCTAAAATGTTTAATGTACCTTCTATTTTAGATATTGTAACTATTGTACATATGATAACTGTTAAAATAAGTACTTCTATATAAAACAGGGCACATATTAATATGCGTATCACTAACTTAACCAATGATGAAATAAGATGAAGTTGAACAGATTATTCAACAGGCTAAAGTTGTAATGTTAATCACTCTTCCATTTGTGATGTTTCTCAGATGGGGGCCAGTTGATTTTCTATTTTAGAGCATGAAATCCAGCCTGACACACAATTGATTCGGATTCAGCGCCATCCTCCAACTAGGGCAAAACACTTGTGTGACGAGCATTGCCCAACATTGCTTCCAACATTTTTTTAGAAGTAGTTTTTTATTTGGGACCAGACTAGTACGGCTTTACTTAGTCGTCACGAGCAACATACCTGTGTCACTATCAGTGGACATCACAGATCAGTGATATCAGGTTAAACCTGTGTGACAAAGCTATCGTTTTTCATCAGGCAGATGATCACGTTTACTTTCGGGTCCGCATCCATTCTATTGATACCCAGCAAACACGAAACATATTTGCATAACATTTGTACAATGTCGGTCCAACGTCGAAGACGTTGGTCCGACGTTGTATAAATATTATACAAAATGTTTGCTGGGTACCCGTTGTATCGTGCGGAAGCGAACAGCGGTAACCACACACTTTACAAGTGAGCAGTTACAACTATTTGCCCCTGCACTGCATAAAATTGTGCACAGGCGAGCAGTGGTAACTGCTTACTTTTAAAGTAAGAAGTTGGCACTGTTCGCCTTTGCTGCACGGCACGCTACTACGTGCAGGGACACCATTCATCACACATCGATCTGCGTGCGTATCGATACGCGAATCCAGCAGACACACGTTTTATAGGAGCACGCGATCCCATGAAATTTGGGCGCGTGTTACGAAGGTATACACCCTCAACTCTTTCGGTTGTTCTGCGGATTTTTTCTTTCGTTTTAATCTCGTGTGCTATGGACGCTAGTCCCTTTCTCAGGTGAACATCCTTTTTTCGTACAAAACATATGTCATTTGATGGGTTCTCAATTAAAGCGAATCGACGTCAATTTTCAGAATATTATAGCCAATATTTCACCGAGATTTGAATTTCGGTTCACATGATACATTTTTCAACATAAATGATAAGTATGCCAACACTCATAGCCAGTGAACATTTGGTTTTTTATTATACTGTTATATTATTTTATCACATAATTTTAATTCACTAATATGGTTGACAGGCATTTCAGACGTCGTCTCGACCTCTTCCCGTCAACCAAAGTTAATAACATGTTAAAAAAAAATCTACGAACTCAGCAAAAATGCATTTTTGTACAAGTTTGTAGAAAATTGTACTTTACGTCAAGTGGATCGACTTTAGACGTCAGAATTGGACGTCTACAGACGTCAGATTCTGACGTCTAAAGTCGAACCCCGCACTGAAAGAGTCAACATATTTATAATGCCCCTGGACCCATAACATAGGTATTTATATGAAGCGAAAAGAGCTAAGTAAGACATTTATGATGATTTCAAATTGAAAAAGACCATTCGGTCTCCATGGTTCATACAGATATATTTCAGCGCTTTAACCTGAGAAAGGGACACACGATTATAGGATGTGATTCTGGATCTGCTCACGTGATCGCCTGATCCAAACTAAATGTACAAGGACTGAAAACCGATTTATACAGGATTGTTTTTCTGATTTAAAAAGACATTTTATATCTTTTTTTAAACAGTCTACTTTTTCCAGATATAGTAGGAGGCTGATGGTGCAACAATAATGAAAGTCAGAAAAGCAAACAGATACACTTCTGTATTTTAAATCATTTGATTTTGTATTGTATATTGATAAAATAAATTGAGTGTCCTACGTTGTAGCATTGCAAAGTTATATTCTGCCGTGCAACGCCAACAGGAAAAAATCAGTATTTTGGCTTTGCACAGCAAGACTGTCCAGTGCATCATATCGTGACGAATACCTTTTTTAAATTAATATATGGGATTGTATGAATTGTAATTTTTAGGAATAGAGCTAATATTGCATTATATTATTATAATATACCCTGTACATCATTGAAACCGTGTACACGACGTGCGCCATGTACACCATGCACACCATGTACACCACGTGCACCATGTACATCATGTACACCATGTACACAATGTAAATCAAGTACACCACGTGCACCATGTACACCATGTTAACCATACACCTTGTATACAATGTGCACCATGTAAGCCATGTGAAGCATGTACACTATATGACCATGTAAATCATTTACACCATATACATCATGTACATCATGGGCAACATACAACCCGTACACCATGTACACAATGTACACCACGTGCACAATGTACACCATGTACACCATGGACACAATGTCACCATGTACACCATGTTAACCATACACCTTGTATACAATGTGCACCATGTAAACCATGTAAAGCATGTACACTATATGACCATGTAAATCATTTACACCATATACATCATGTACATCATGTGCAACATACAACACGTACACCATGTACACAATGTACACCACGTGCACAATGTACACCATGTACACCATGGACACAATGTCACCATGTACACCATGTTAACCATACACCTTGTATACAATGTGCACCATGTAAGCCATGTAAAGCATGTACACTATATGCACCATGTAAATCATTTACACCATATACATCATGTACATCATGTGCAACATACAGCCCGTACACCATGTACACAATGTACACCACGTGCACAATGTACACCATGTACACCATGGACACAATGTCACCATGTACACCATGTTAACCATACACCTTGTATACAATGTGCACCATGTAAGCCATGTAAAGCATGTACACTATATGCACCATGTAAATCATTACACCATATACATCATGTACATCATGTGCAACATACAACCCGTACAACATGTACACAATGTACACCACGTGCACAATGTACACCATGGACACGATGTCACCATGTACACCATGTACAACACGTGCACAATGTACACCATCTACACCATGTGCACAATGTACACCATGACATAATGTACACCATGTACACCACGTTCACAATGTACACCATGAACAGCATGTACACCATGTACACCATGTACACCGCGTGCACAATGTACACCATGAACACCATGCACACTATGTACATAATGTACACTATGTACATCATATACACCATGTACATAATGTACACCATGTACACGTACACCACATACACAATGTACACCATGTGTACCTTGTACACCATGTACACCGCGTGCACAAGGTACACCATACACCACGTACACCATGTATATCGATAACCACTCGGAGAGGGATCTGGCTGATTGATCCAATGATGTTTTAATTTTGGACTAGCCTCGTAGACGATGTACCAGAATTAAAACAACATTGGTTCATCTCAATTACTCGTGTTGCTGGTAATTAGCGATGCAAAGACAAACAAAGTAACATATTAATCTTCAAGTAGGCAGTTACTGCTGTGTGCTTTAGCAGAATTGCAATTAACTTTGAAGATGTGAATGGCTTTCTTAACCCACGCATTAGCAAATAGTTGAAAAATACTATATCTCCCGCTCAGAGGTTCAGGATAGTTAATGATGACAAGTAAAAATAGTTGTAATCACTAATTAAATAAAACAACGAGGAAACAATACACAGGAGCGGCTCGTCTCACGGAACAAATTGCCAAAAACATCACTCCTGTATTCTAGCATTATACAGCCTGTCAAGAGCGTGGAAAGCAAGGAAACAAACGGAGAGCAGTAGCAACCCAGTAGCAACCCAGTAAATTTGTATAACATTTGTACAATGTTGTACCAACGTCGAAGACGTTGGGTCAACGTTGTCCAAATGATATACAGATGTTTTGTATGTGCTGGGAACGCGATGGTAAGGGCGGGCTATTTATTTCTATGTTGACGACTATAAATTTACAAATACGCATTCTTTATCTCTGCGTACACCGAAATGTTCATTTCCCATTAACAGATTAAAGCGAGCGCTTCCAACCCCTTTTCATCATGACTTTAAGTAGCAAGGAACTTCAAGTTAAAAGTGTAGCATTGATCAACAATGTTTACAAATAGCGTCACTCGGCCACCCGCTTAAAATTAATGTAAATCATTTTCATCCACTTGAAGCTGTGTTTCGCAAAACACAATCAAGTCGGTAAAAATCCCAAATAAATTACTCGTCGTTAAGAGTTATTATCTAACCCACATGCTATCTTAACACACGCGCGGCATTGGCCAAAATATCATTTAATGGTGGATCAGAGCGTACGAAACTGGTTCAATAATAAAGCAAAATCGGGTAAGCATAATATTATTTGCTGGTATATCATACAAGTAGGATCACATTTGGCTTTTTAAATAATTTATTATTTCTTATGTCCTATGTTCTTATTTTTCTTCATTTTGTCACACGCAGCGCATTCATTCTGGCATGCAATAATAATAGCAAGGACTAATGTAAGCCCATTATCTTCCTTATCTCTCCATGACATTTGAAACCAGTACAAAATTATATGCTATTGATGGGCACATGTAGTATCTGAAATTTCAAAAGCATACGGTTTTAATTAAATAAATTAAAAGCCTCCCCTTTCATATTCATTTGAACTTGATTACCCCAATTGTTTTTGTTCAACAATGAATAATAACTAATAAATTTCATCCATAAATATGTACACACGTCACAAAATCATCAGAATTTGTTATTATCTGATAATTGACATAGCGGGGGTCAGCTATGCGCTCATCTATACTAATCATCCAATAAAAATTTAGTGCTCTAGCCAAATTGTTGTATTCCACTTCAATTTAAAGAAAAATACTGAATGTAAGTCTGGTTTGGATATAACAAAACGTCAAAGCTGAAAGCCAAAAGCTTACTTTTTCAAAGCCAAATGACAGCGACTGTTAAATTTTCAAGAATGCTTACATCAAGTAACCATTTACTGCCTTTTGGCTTTGCATAGCAGAATACTTTGGCGCAGGCACGGTGTCCAAAACAACTGGAGTTTTCTCCTGGCCTAGGAAGATCGTATGCTGATCATCACTGACAGCAAATGCTGATCACAAGCCCCAGTACCACCTGTCCTGTAAGCTCAGAATCCGTACAGGAGCTGCCCGTGTCGTGTACACGGATCCACGTGCAAAAGCAAACAGCAGTAACTGCTTACTTTTTAAGTAAGCAGTTTCTGCTGTTTGCCTTTGCACGACAAAGGACAATTGTGTACATTATTAGTAAACACGTATCCTACTTCTTTTCGCCTTACTATATCAGAGCTGGTACTGAACCTATATCACTTGCTGTATCATGTAGCTTCCTTGGAATGGATGGGCTATCTGTCGAAAAGTAAAGTTGGACGCGCCTGCAAACGTGGCGTATAGTCAGGTTGAATTATTTTTTTTCTTAAAAGAGGGGTATATATCTTTCAAAACGACATTTTGGTGACAGATGTATAATATTCCGGGGCGACTATGGCGTCTGCAATAAAAAGCGACCATAATTAAGTGAGATTTTTGTTATGTTCACATCGGTTTCTAAAATACAATCGCGATACACTGTGAATCCCAAATTCATTATCTCAAAGAGCAATGTACATCCAGGCTTTTTAAGCTATGTGGATCATTGTAGGACTATTTGGGAAACAGTGCGATTTGGCGCTTCAGGCATGAGCAGATGTTACTGTATGTACTTTGCACAATTATTTTAAGCAATATCTACTGGTCTTTTTTATTGCGTCAAACTAGTATAAGTCTACATCACTCCCATGAGGTTGAAGGGTGGCAGATTTAACCCTTTACATTCGAGTGGGCGTATATTTAGAAGCCAGCCACGCATAAATCATTCTGCATTGTAAGCACTTTAATATCTACTTGACATCATGTGTAGGCCTATGGTGTACTAATAGTTATTGGGAATTGCATTGCAACCCTATTGCCAGCTTTTAATGTCAGCTTCTAAAAACAAATCCCGTTATATGAGGGATTACTACACCTTATTAAAACATATTATGGGGGTGTTTATTTGACGTGGTGTACATGTATACCCAGCAACACGATATGTTGAAACAATACTGTTTTAATGTTGGGCCAACATTAAAACATTATTGTTTCAACTTGTCCTGTTTGCCGGTTACTTAACCAATTTAGTGTGGAAACAGGGGATACTCGTACGTTTCTGGGGATAATTGCAAGCCATAAAAGCCGCTTGACAAGTAGTGGAAGAAATTGTAAATTACATTAGGATTTATTTTAATCATTTGAAGCTGGCAATCGGTTCAGCAATTCCATCTTCAAATTAAATATACATAAAAAAAGATCCATGCATGGGTTAAGGATTTCGAGCTGAAACTAGCATTGCTCTCGTGCAAAGCCAACAATACCTAAAGGTTTACTTTACAAGTGAGCCGTTATTGCTTGTTGGCTTTGAGAACAGAATGGTCTTGCTTTCTCAGCCGCAGTCCGGATCGGGGTGTACTTACAAGGAGCGGGCGCCTTAAGACAATGGTCTCATTTGCAGGATTAAGTGGTCAATAAGCATGTGTACGGTGGCAGAGGCACGTATATGTAGGGCTCTCTCCTCCCGCCATGGCGCGTCTACAGGAGGCGTGCCAGAAACGCCATCGACTGCATGCAGGACAGCAATCCACGCGTGTGACCGCAGCCCCGCAACGAGCTAACTTTAATATGTCGTACATATCCCGGGCAGATTTGGAGGGAGACTAAGTGGTGAGATATAGACGGGGACTTGTGAGGGATTCGGCTGTTGATTCCACGGGGATCGGTGCTGATGCCTTTAACTGCCGTCAATTAGATGTTTTGCCGTGGAGTCCGGTGCAAGGAATTGATTGGGGCTGTATAGACTGCAGTCCATAAAAAGCCGGGAGTTTTTTGTCGAGAGCAGCTTACACCACGTGTGGTTTATTCCAGAGCCACTTACGGAAGCAGTTTGGTGTTGATATAGGCTTGCAATACCGATTTTCTACACTAAATTCCTAGTGCATTGACGGAAATATACCTGCTATAAACTGAAGGGGAAGCACGTGCGGATATATATTATCACCAGGTCTTGACACACAATATATTATTCCTAAACGTTATCGCGTATTGAAAAAAAACGGATCAAATGTATCGATAAAAGTACGACTTGCTGCTATTATACTCGATTCATTATAAAGAGGTTACGAGGAAAATATATATTACTGACCCCAAATTAACAGGCTTTGTGGTATCAGACCCACAGTGTATAGACCTACAGTGCTCGTAGTGGTATAGGTGCTGATATTCTACTGATAACTGATCGAATGCGATTTATTGGTGAATGTCGTATAGGCCTATACTGGAACATAGCATCTACTGATGTAATATACCACATATTGATATACCCTACCTACTGGTGAGGGTGGTATGTGGTGAAATATACAAATTCACAACGCGCTGAGATACACGACCCACAACGGAAGGTGGTATATCATCTATACCCTTATTGATAATTATCATCATATACCCCTTGCACTGGCAGACGCACCACCGTGCTGATATACCCGACCTATCAATAGGAGGTGGCACGAGCTGAAATAAGATATTTATTGACATAAATTGCTACATGTTCTTGAGCAAATATTGATAGGGGTGCAGCCACGTGCCACAGACTATTGACGGCCTGTGAAGAGTGGCAGCAGGGGCACAAAGGAGCGGCACTGGAGAGCTGGTGGGTGCTCAGATAATGTAGACCAGGTAAACGGTAAGTGAAGATGTATATTTTAACCCTTAGCACACTGATGTCGACTACAGTTGACTATAGTATTGTTTTCTCATGGTTTGATTGTCTTGTATAACCAGGTTTTAAAAATTAAATATGTCTCAGATCTGTGATAATCATATAAATTTCAGCCTAGATTTTGCAAATTAAACTAACTTTAATCACTTGAAGTTGTGGATCGCGGTAGCGAGACACAAATTCAAGTGGCTGAAAATTTAAATTTCTTGGCTCAGTGCTCTAAGGGTTAACCCTAAAGCGCTAAAATATTACTGTGTAAACCATGGGAACCATCGTTTTTAATTTAAAATCATCAGAAATGTCTTAGTTAGATCTTCGTGCTTTATTTGGGCGGGGGTCCTAGGGTAGTGGTTAGCACCGCTGCCTTTCACGCCAGAGCTCGGGGTTCGGTTCCCAGTCTCGGCGGTTTGAAAGAAACAAAAATGTTTCTTCCCCATCCACGTATAAACTTAGTATTGAGGTGAGCCTCCGTGACCGAGAGGTAGCGTGCTCGGCCTCAGACCGCCAGGGCTCGAATTTCGCATGCTGTGTCTGGGGGACAGTGTCATCTCATTCATCTCACCATCCTCAGGAGGTTCTTTTGGCCCGGTTTAGCCTATATATGTGCACAAAGGTGGCCTAAAGCCCGATTCAGTTCGTTTCATTTTTTCTGCTTCATTTGATTATCTATGTTATGGGTCTACCATGTCCACGGCTATTATAAATAATATGTTTGCTCTTACAGTGCTGAGATCGACTTTAGACGTCAGAATCTGACGTCTACAGACATCAGATTATGACGTCTAAAGGCAATCCCCGCGCTGTAAGGCTTCATATTTCTGTTTCACTGGAGAATATATCGACATCTGCACACACCAAACACCGTAAGGCACAGAAATGAAAATGACAGGTAGCCAGATTTTCGTCCACTTGATGAATGTGCCTCGCTGCGGCGACTCACAACACCAAGTAGACGATTTTTTCTAGATTTTTGTCAGCAAATACTTGTTGCTGACATTTATCCTTCAAAAGAAGCAGGTGCCAGCAAAAAGTTGTGGAAACGGATACTGTCGTGCTGAGTCTGAGACAAACAGCAGTAACGGATTACTTGAAATAAAGCAGCTACCTCATTATGTTGTTTGTCAGTTTGTATTTGAACTGCAGCATATATAATTGACAGGTCAGCAGTTAGTGGTATTTTCACATTTATATTGCAATAAAGAATGAAACATAACCCAATAAACACGAGCCGTTGATCCAATGCTGGGTTCATATTCAACTTGAACCTAGCATTGGCTCAACGTCTCGTGTTTGCTGGGAAGCAGTTAGTCTTCTTTACATTTGGACTGCTGTATATAATTGGAAAGGGCCGGTGGGTTTTTAGTGTAATGTATTGTCGAAGCTGCTATAATCAGAAGGCATTATGAGATGATGTTATGATATCTAAAACAGCTTTTATTGTATCACGAGATCTTATTTTGCATATTACACCAAGTACAGATTTCGTAATATTTCATAATAAAAAAAACGTTATAAATACGTGCATTTTTCAGTAGCAAACGATGTTGAATTGATATGGGTCACCATTTGCGACGTAAGCCAAACATTGGTCCAACGTATTGTGTTTGATGGCTATGGTGAACGCACCGTGGCATCCTTGTGTATATGTATACCCGACTAGTTTATAACAATAGAAAGATAAAATTATTCTAAAAACTTTCATGGCGAATGAAAGATATTATTATTCTGAAATAATTACATTAAAAAATGACAGAAGTAACATTTAGTGCACAGAACTAAGCAAAATACTGGAGCGACCCACAATGTCAAAGGATTGAAAATAATTAGGATTTATGAAATGCAAGTTAAACATGAATCAATAAATAAATAGAAATAATTATAAGACTAGTGATAAATTAGACGATAAGGAGACACAGTACGAATACCGTAATAGTCGACATCAATGCAAGTGCGTCAGAGAGCATCAAAAGTAAAAATACGTTGTAAAACGTTTTAGAACTATTATGCTACTCAAATAGAGCATATAAAAATGCCACAGTAACCATTGTAACATATACGAATGATATTTGTTCAGATTTGTTTAATGTTATGTAATGTTAGATTACATAATTGCAATTTACATGCGCAGTTGCATCAAAATTATTGTAGGTTAGCATTTCCTGCTTTGTAAAAACAAAAATCACTAACTAGGGCCTACTTTCTTTTCTGGTAGGTAGTTACAAGGTTACTGTTTTCTGTATTCCCATTATACTGCCAAAAGGCAGTATCTGCTTTCTTTACAAGTAAGCAGATACTGCCTTTTGGCTTTGCAGAGCAGCAGCAGTGTACTGTAAAGCAAACAGCAGTAACTGCTCTCATGAAAATTAAGCAGATACTGCTACTTACACGTACACTATACTTAGAGCGGGAGCCCAGAAGTTTTATTCAAGGGAAAAGGGCCAAATAGCTCGAGTCTATTAATTGATACAAAAAAAAACAGCATCCCTAATATGGATTGTTGCCGGGTTTCATGTATGACCTTCACCTCGAAATCAGCATGATTGTTATGTAATTTTTTGCATTTATTTAAGGATATTGCGCCAAGGCTAAACTTAGTTTTAAATGATTCATTGGCTCCCCTGGAGTCCAGAATGACCAATGACAGCAATTTTAGATGTGATCTTCCCTCTGACAGCAGCCTGGGAAGATGGTATAAAAATGGCGGGAAAATATTTTTATTCAAGGGAAGAGCGCCAGAGTTAAAAATCACAGGAAATTATTCTTAAGGAGTGAGGGAGTTCAGAATAGTAAGCGACAGCAATATTAAGAGTGCTTTTCCCTCCGACAGCAGCATGTGAAGATAATAAGAAAATGCAGTGACTTCATTTGTTCATGGGCAGTGCGGGGGGAAATGATGAACAATTTCATTAAGATAACAAGTGTGAATGAACAGATGAACAAATGAGTTAGCATTTGACAAAAATATAAGAGAATCTCGTAATACAAAGTTATAAATTATGTATGGTAAATTTTGCTATTGTTCTGTATCTCTTATCCGTCGTTTTCACTATCATCACTCTCCTCACTCCATTCAGATGAGTATTCGTCATCTTGGTTCATCAATATGTTTATAGGTGTCTCATCACTTTCGTTATCATCATTACTGAGCGAATCTGGTACCAAGTTTCCAGCATACCAGTCCGGCTCCATCATATATCATCAACAATTTGACATCCATAATCTTTTGGATTCGAACCAACTGTGGAAATATTTCCATTTGCTTTTTTCCACATCATTGCAACAAGCTGTGCCTGCGTGATATGATTTCCAAGAGACTTTACACATGGAGGAAGAGAGACACGATTGATTTTCTTTTAATTGGCAAGTGGCTTGTTCCCCTTTCCATCACTCACACGCAAAGAACGATTTATATTTTGCTTCTTTGATATCTAGTGTGTTGTAGCCGTACAATGAACATAAAAATGACGTAACTGCTGGAACATCCACCTCGTCAGATGTCCAGTAAAGCAAAAAGCTTCATCTTTCCTACTCGGAAAAAGCATGAGATGAAGTCACACCCTGTTAGCGCATAGATGTAGTCCAACTAGTGCGTCTGTGAATCCAGGCTGCTTCTCATTGAGAACACAAGCAATGTGAGACACGTCAATATATCGTCTGTGTTGCCAGACCCATAGTCCATGATGACTTCAATTCCTTCTGACCTTCCAACTAGCACAAGTAAAATCACAAGGACATCAGTTCCCGTAGATCCAACTAGAGCATTCCCAGTTACAGCTTTTACATGGAAGGCGATTAGTGTGTCTGCCTCCTCGCGTCGACCTTGAAGATAAACCGGTTCTGTCGTCTCCAGGATATTGTCATGATAATTGACTTTGTATTCAAAACACTTTCACCATTAGAGACAAACACCGTTTTAGTTTGTCTAATGGACCCATACATTTGATTCTTCTACTTCTTCATCACAAAACGAGCAAATTCATCCTTAAATGCTCTATTTGTTATAAGTCATGTTCCAGTTTGCCGTTGCGATCGATTGGGCCCAGTAATGCAGCAGCATTACTGCAGACTCATCTTTCTCTCGCAGTCTTTTATTGATGGAGAGATGTACTTATCGAATGCCAGGTGTATTCTGTCTCCATGATTTGAGCACACTCTTTTCAACAGATCACATGCCATTGTTGCATATGTTAATTTACCATGTTTACTGTGACGTAAGATAGTTTCGTGGAGGATGATACCACCATCAATGTATGTTGCAGTGATTTTTTTATAACGCTTTGTTTGGTTTCTAATGTTTTTGTGAAAAATGCTTTAGCTAATTTAACTCTTCTTTTACCAATTTAGCATTTATGAGAAAACTACCTTCCTTTACCAAAATCGCATTCATGCGAAATCCACATGCTTACATTCATTAATTGCAATGGAGATATTTTATTACACGCGTGGTTGAAAATCGCCAACCAGAATGGTCAGTGACTTAGAGGAGCGCGCAGCGCGAGGGCTGACGCGAGATTATGCACTAGTTCTGGTATAAACCTTATAGTGCCTCTCTCTTTTCACGTGGTCAGTGACATGGATGCAATGTTCTTTTGTATTTTTTATTTGTGCGATGTGCGCATGCGCATAGCTATAACCTGTATTGTGCACAGGGGTTATGTCAGTGGTCCTCTTTTAAAAAAATCGGCTTCTGGGGGTAGTTTTATCAGGGGGGAAGTCGGTGAAGGAAGAGTTAAGGGGTGTTCAATCACTGTGGGAGAGGGAAAGAGGCACTGTAGTGATAGGATACCTCAAAAGATGACAGAGATCAAACTCCGCTTTTGTTTTGCTGCCACCGTCAAAATCTGGCTAATGACATCTCTAACACCTTCAGCAGCATTAATTTCCTCATTTTTGTTTTTGATTGCCTGACGTTCTCAGCAGCAAAGTTCATAATATTTTTCCTAGGAACAATCTTTAATAAAGGTGACTGATCAGCTGCACACTCAACCACAAAATTTATTCTGTCTAGTTCACCTCGTTCTAACCTTGAAATATTTTGTTTTTGGTTTCTTTGTTTGCAACTTTTCCCGATGACAGATTAAATAGTTCAGAGTTCTGATGATCAGTAGAAAATGGATCACACAAACTTTCAAGGGAGTGTGTGAGGGCATCCATGTCTGCATTATCGCGTAATATTCTCCATTTATTTAACTGATTAGCAGGCTGCTCGCCTGACTGAACACCAGCCAGCTCACGAACTTCCGAAAGAGCCATTCCGCGCTGGGTGAAAGTTACTGACCATCTTCGAAACGAACACTCCGAGTTCCGGAATGCAGTGTAACCCTTCATTGGAAATGCGGCATCCCTATTCACAGTCTGTTCCAGGGTCAAGTCAACTGCCTATCTGGCATAATTCTTGCTCGTTCATTATTATTATCACATGATCATCGAGGACACTTTACTGGGCTAAACCACACAGCATTACCACATTGATTCAAGAAATACTTTTTACTGCCACTATGTTTCCAAATAAAAAAAATATGACGACAAAAGACGACTATATTTTTGCAATTGTTCTTCTTCCCTAATGGCGGCCATTGTGAATGCTTCACAATGTTAAAATATGATAATAATTAAATTTCTCGTAAAAAATTATGCAGAAAAAAAGATATAACAAAGGAATATATTTGAATTTCTTCATAAGTCACAATTCCAGTATTGTATCAGGCGGCCATTTTGGATTTTTTGCAAACAAAACACGAATGAGGCTTTGAAACTTTAACAGAAGACCTGAAATGAGCTCCCCGTGAAAAAAAAAGTGAATAAGAGGTATTACAATATATGTTAAATTCATTGTATGTTACAATTTTTTATGGCCTTTGGCGGCCATTTTGGATTTTCGCCAATAAATAACATGTTCCGCTCCTGGGAAACTTTGGGACTTTTGACACGTTATTAAGGATGACCATCGAAATACCTCTTGACATTTTCAGCTTTATAATATTCTTTTTCATCTTTGCCATTAAATATGCCTAAAATTCCTGTACTAACAGGTTGCTGTCAGAGGGAAGGTCACTCTTAAAATTGCTGTCGCTTACTATTCTGAACTCCTTCACTCCTTAAGAATAATTTCGTGTAATTTTTAACTGTGGCGCTCTTCCCTTGAATACAAATATTTTCCCGCCATTTTTATATCATCTTCCCAGGCTGTTGTCAGAGGGAAGATCACATCTAAAATTGCTGTCATTGGTCATTTTAGACTCCAGGGGAGCCAATGAATCATTTAAAACTAATTTTAGCCTTGGCGCAATATCCTTAGATAAATGCAAAAAATTACATAACAAAAATGCTGATTTGGAGGTGAAGGTCATACATAAAACCCGGCAGCAATCCATTTTAGGGATGTTTGTCTTTTTTTGTATCAATTCATGGGGTCGAGCACTTTGGCCCGTTTCCCTTGAAGAAAACTTCTGGGCTCCCGGTCTAACTGGCTTACGCATGCAAACAATCGCAATAGCAAACTTTACCATGATGCCGCGCATAGTCCAACAGCAGTAACTGCTCACTTGAAAAGTGAGCAGTTACTGCTGTTTGACTTTGCACCATACCACATAAGTGGTTAAGGAGGAAGCCCTTCACACCATATACAAATCACATCAGATGATGAGGACATGAATGATGCATGTCTAGTCCGTAATGGTCAGTCGCCCAGCGAAAATTAAAGGTTGGTCCGACGGTGGGCCAGCGCCTCAGATGTCGGCCCAGCATTGGCCCTGTGTCTGACGTCCGTGGGGTTCATTTTCACGCAGATTTATTATTCATTAACCTCGCTGCAGATTGCCTACACGCGCTGTATCCGAGAAAAAAGTATAAATCTCCTCCTTATGTCAAGGGAATAGGCAGGTGTTGAAATAAGAAGTAGCCTCGATATCAATATACATCATGCACGCTAACCCTTTGGGCGCTGAATTATTTTGTATAAACCATGGAGACCAAAGGTTTTTTTTAATTCAAAATCATCATAAATCTCTTAGTTGCTCTTTCTGCTTCATTTGAATACCCATGTTAAGGGTATACGGCCATTATAAACATTTTTACTCTTACAGTGCGAGAATCTGACGTCTAAAGTCGATCCCCGAGCTGTAAGGGCTAATCATGCTAATTAAATCGCGATCGTACAATTCAGGTTGTGCAAGTCATGGGAAACCATACACGCACACACGTAATGTATTATAATGTCTCCCCTCTGGAGAGGTGGGGACATGTTGGTTTACCTTTGTCCTTCTGTCCAGCGCTTTCTATCGTGCAGGTGGTCAAACACGACACGTTGACCCAATTCTGGCTACAGTTGGCCCACCGTCTACTTCACTGACCCAACATTAGCCCGGCATCGGGTTAACGTGTCGTGTTTGGCGCCACACTGAATGTTGGCCAGCATCAGCCACAGATGGCAGGCCAGCATTAACCCAGCTTTGGTTCAAACTATTGTGCTAGTATAGTCTATGCTACACAAGCCCACTATTGACCCGGCAATGTGTCGGTGTAACGCACATTAGTCCTACATTAGTACTGACTAGGGCTGAATGGTTACTGACCAGCGCCGGCGACGCTGGCCCAACATTTAACAGACATTGGATCAGTGTCAGCTTGTAGTCTGTGGAAAGTGGACACACCACCTCCAACAGAAAGTGCTGTCCAGTACTAGATGGTTGATGGCCAGAGCCGGCCACGGTGGACGGACTAGCGTTGAACCGGCATTGGGGTGACGTGTAGTGTTAATGATCATCAACCCTTTCCAGTGCTCGGGGACCAACTTTACCGCGACCCACAGGGCGAGGGCCCTGGTGCAGTGATTAAAGCTACCTGCTTGGAAAGTCGGAGATCGAGGGTGCAAACAAGGGAAGCAGACAAGATGTTTCTTCTCCCATCTCTCGTAAAGATTTAATATTGTGGGGGGCCTCTTGACAGAGAAGTATCGAGCTAAGCCTCAGACCGCCAAGGTTCGAATTTCGGATCATGTGTCTGGAGGGACATCGCATTCATCTCGCCATCCTTAAGAGGTTATCTAGGCCCAGTTTAACCTATATGTGTACAAAGGTGGTCTAAACCCCGTTCATTTATTTACCGCGACCCCCAACTACAAGTGAGTGAAAATTAACATTTCAAATAGCTGTGATTTAGCCTGCTATCAAAAACAGATTAACTCTTTAACCGCCGGTGCCGAATATATCCGGGTTTTCATTTTTTATTAGCACATTAAGTACCACATTTTAAATATGTTCAAGATAAAATGTGACATCAACCAGGCAGATTTGAAAAGAGTCGACCTCCATTTTGTCAAATCTGAATAATTTTTACTCACTTGAAGTTGTGGATCGCGTCAGCGAGACACAGCTTCAAGTGGGTGAATATTTAAATTGAATAATTTGGCGGTTAAAGGATTAAAAACGACTGTAGTCGGGATCGGCGAAAGGGTCATCAACCTTCCCGTAACAGCATTTATGTGGACCATCCACAGACATTTTTATATGGAGGAAATGATGTAGCTTTTTGTACCTCCGCGTTTTTTTGTAGATTCGCCACGTCTCGTTCTCTCATAACAATCTCATTGTATGTGCCCCCGCCGAGGCCTCCGCCTTCAGCCATGTTCTTTTCCTGTCCTGACACGCGGCGGAAGGAAACAACCCCAGTCCGCGCAGTGCAAAGACAAAAAGCGGTAACTGCTTACTTTACAAAGAAGCAGTTACTGCTATTTGGCTTTGGAGGGGAGGACTGCTCGAAGGTCGGCGGGGTTGTAAAACTGTCCACGCTGTAAAGGACGTCCAGGAAATATTGAGCCAATTGGGGACAGTTCTGGGGACAAGGGCAAACAGCTGTAGATATATCTGCTTACCCAGCGAACAAGAGACACGTACACTATGTTGGGTCAATGTTGGGCAACTATGACCCAACATTGTATCCATGTATCTTGTTTTTGCTTGGTATTTCCTAGTGAAGCAAATGAATACGGTGGTAACTGCTTACTTTTCAACGAAACAGTTACTGCAGTTTGTCTCTCTTATAATGCGAAAGCAAACAGCAGTAGCTGCTTACTTTTCAAGTAAGCAATTACTGCTACCTTCTTCATCACGACTTCATTCCTGTACCTATTGTAAAAAAAACACATACACACGCAAACACGTAGTTTTAACTCTCATCCTTCGAGTTGTATCTTAAAACAGAAACGATTTTTTTTCCAATCGGCGGTCATATTTGATTAGGAAGGCCATTTGATTAATCTTAATTTCCTAATTGGATCCTTAGCAGCACACTGGTGATTCTGGCACAGGAGGGTTGATGTATTGTCACACCGGACTGCTTGTTATAGTCATTCGAAGAAGAACGTCACTCTAATTCTTCCGTTTCCACCTAGGTCAACCCGGTCCTTTATTTCCCATTGGACACGCTACGGTATTTTAGCATTGATTCGACGCCGATGGCGGGGATGCAATGTTAGAATAAGGTAACGTGTCCATATATTTACTGGACACATCTCGACACTGTGTTTCATTACCACACTTACTTGTAGAGCAGAATGTGAAACATCAGTATTGTTAATACTTTGACCGCCAAGCCATTTATTTGGAATTTTCACTTAGTACTTGAAGATTCACAACTGTGAAATTATTCATATTTTACACAATGGAGGTGAACGATTTTGTCATTAACATGTTTGAGAGCTGGTATTCAATGTGCTAAAAACGAATAAAAAAAACCGAATATTATCGTAACCGGCGGTGATAGGGTTGAGGACGAAATGACATATTTTCAATAAATTAACCCTTCAACTACTAAGTACATCTATAACCGTTAGTCGTTTTTAATCCGTTTTATTGGCCGCTGAAATCATTGTCATTGTGAATGAAATAACGATGTTTAAACATCAATATTTGCAAATATTTGGTTTCAAATTGAACAAATATGAGTACTTTTCACATAGTTTAAGTTCTGGGTCGCGGTAGCGAGGCACAACTTCGAGTGGTTGAAAATTAGTAAAATTAGCGCTTTAAGGATTACTATAATAAGACGTGGTATGATCCGTCACAACAAGCAGGTTCTCAGCTTTCCTTTGGATATATTACATGTGATTATTCCATGATTTAACTTAATTTTTATTCACCTTGAGGTGGGAATTGCGATAGCAATTCACACATCAAGGTGAACAAAAATGACAGTCAATAACTGGGTTCATTGGCGACGAAAAACATTCCGGTTTAATTTTCGGAAATTACCATTACTAACACGACACCTTAACTATATATAGGGGAATGTTCGTGACTAGCAAGCTGACTATAAGCCATTTACCTAATATAAACCGGTCCTGAAAATCTGATAGCGCAATTGCGATTTAAAAAAATATATAAATTTGCGGATTAGATCTGGAAATTTCAATGTCAAATGTGGAGCTAATTAACAACCTATAAATGTAGCGCACAAAAGGTTTATTCTGGCGAATACGTTTTTGTAGACTTAAATCCTTCGAGGTTGGATTTTTTACGCCGATAATTATATCATTATCGCGTCTCATTTGTACAGAGCGGTTACCGGGGGTGGGCCTCCCTCAAGAATCTTACTAACGAGATAAGATCAGCTGCAGGTGATGCAGGCCTAATGTTGACTCAACGCTGCGCCAACGTCGCAGACGTTGGCGCAGCATTGAGCCAACATGGGCCAACACGTTCGTCTCCGTGGGATGGGAGATAAAGTCGGAGAAATCTGTCTCATAAACATGGATAATCAGCGGCTTGTAAGGGCTGCCAAGAATAATTATTTGCAGACCCATTGTTACCATAGCTGTAAAAATATACATTGTTTGCATGGTTAGTGTCGGGGGCGATAATTGTATATCTTTTGCGATTACGCGCGATTTATTCTGGTTCATCTTTCGCGCGTACGCAGAGTTTGGCCCTTTTTGCATGCCCATTCTCCCAGGTGTAGGCCTTAAAAGCGTCGGTAACGTTGTAGTTAACTACGGAAGCGTATTAGGGTCAGAACACTTTTTTTTTAAGATCATGTACGTACACGATACTACCATGTACGTACACGATACTACCATGTACGTACACGATACTACCATGTACGTCCATGATCCTACCATGTACGTACACGATGCTACTCTGTACGTACACAATACCACCATGTACGTACACGATGCTGCCATGTACGTACACAATACTACCATGTACGTACGCAATACTACCTTTTACGTACACGATACTACCATATACGTACACGATAGTATCGTGTACGTACATGGTAGTATCGTGGACGTACATCATCTTAAAAAAATATTTTCTGTTCTGGCCCTAATACGCTTCCGTAGTTACCCCACATAGTTCCGTTGTGAACATTAAAGGTGGTGACCTATTTCTCTGTAGGCCAATGAGAAGGCAAGTATCATAGGTTAAAGTTCGCGCAATGATACTGATCCTGGTACTCCAAATAGTGATTTTACACCTCGCAGCGCAGGGACCGTCTTTATACGTCGGAATCTGACTCTATAAATGTCAGAATTTGACGTATAAAGACGGTCCCAACACTAAAAATTATTAATTAAAATAAATCATATTATTAAAATATTTCTAATGGCCGTAGACTCGTAAGATAGGAATTCAAATGAACCGGAAAAAGATAACTAAGACATTCATGATGATTTAAAATTGAAAAAAGAACCTTTAGTCTCCATGAATGAAATGAATGAATGAAATGAAAACTCCTATAGCGCCTACCTCCTCGGAGGGCCGAGCTCAGAGGCGCAATCCATCATTATCAAATTCCACAGAAGAGTCGAGGGAAGTAAGCATGGTCGTCATCAGGGAGCCGGGACGCAGAGGAGCTAGGGCGAAAAAACCAGATCGAAGAAATGCGTTTTAAGCAGTTTTCTGAAAGAGGAAATATTTTTAGGTACACGAAGGTGTGCAGGCAGTAAATTCCAGAGAGTTAAGGAACACAAACAGAAAAGACACGAGCAGCGGGCTTAGTTCTGATACGTGGTACTTTAAGCTTATTTCTGTTGTTTGATCGCAGATGTTTTACGGAGTCTGCAGAAAAAAGAAGGCTAGATAAATCATATGGCTGACCATCATTGAGACAACGAAATACAAAAGTACATATTTTGAATTGTATTCCAAACTTGATTGGAAGCCAATGTAATGATTTTAATAGAGGAATAGAGCGACTAAAACGAGGCCTCTAGGAGCCTTTGTCACAACCCTTGCTAAACAATTCTGAACACGCTGTGATTTCTGTAGATCTTTAGCTGGAATTTCGTGTAATAAAGAGTTACGCACCATGGTCAAAAATACTTCAGCGTTGTAAGGGCTAATCACAGTAGACTTTCATCTATCTGTGATCATGGTGATGATACTAAATATATTTCTCAGATCCAAGCAGTTCGCGTGAGCACCCATGGGGCGGCCAAGTTTTGCACGTTACATTGAAATTAAGAGAATCGTGATGCTCCCTCCTGCCAGGGACAAATTGGTGGCGTGCCAGCAGATAGGAAACGCGAAGGCCGTGTCCACAAGTCTGCATGTCGTCACGGAGGTCACTGATAGAAAATATTTCCATTGTAAGCTAGTTACTGCATGGTATAACCAACTCACAAAAGGTTTCACAGATATCGTCCCCTTTACAAAGTGGTAGTTTAGCACCTTCTAACACCAAGGAGACGATATGTGGCATATTTTTAGTGTTATCCCATGCATAAACATTACGTATTACAATATGTCTGTCAGACTGATGAGAATAATATTTTTTAGTAAATTATCCTCTATTAAGTTTGTGATCATATTTTTTTCTAAAATGTATGTCAACTGGAAAGTACAGTTAATGTATGCAGGTTGGTAAAATACTTGACACTGGTCTATCACCCCAGGGCCTGCTCTCTGCGATTTCAAGTCGGAGATCGCGAATTCGAACCCCGCTCTGATATTCAAGTTTCAAAGCAACAATATTGTGGGGAGCCTCCGTGACCGAGAAGTAGCGAGCTCGGCCTCAGACCGTCAGGGTTCGAATTTCGAATCATGTGTCAGGAGGGCTCTCAATGTATAAATATGCTATTTTGCTGGTGGCGGGGTGGTATGCTCTTTACAAGCTTCTTAGATTAATTTTAGATGACTTTTAAAATCGAGATTCTACCACCAATTATTTTAGCGTGTACGCGTCTGTGTGTGTGTGTTTCTTCACGCGGCGGTTTTGCTGAATAAATAATACTTATGATAATTCATTAACTGTTATGTATAATTACTCCACATAGTAAGATTAGACAATACTTTGCTTTTTGTCCCATGAAACAGTAGGCTACATATGTTGCCCCAAGTTTGGCATCCTACCCCTAAATTTAAAAAGCAGCATAATGGTTACTAGTTGATCTCGTCATGTGAGAAACTGAATTATGATATGCATGATACCACGAAATTAAGCTACCTTCAAGATAGTGTGGATTGCATGAAGTTTTTTGCAAATAATTTTAATATCGCCCGAGCACTTTTCTCAATATTTGACTAGGACGTTGACGTTACAAAGAGCAAATCGATGGAAAGATTGGCCACAACACGTAGTCAGATTTTCCTCTTCCAGTAAATGTACAAAAATCTTTAACCCTTTAACCGCCGGTGTCGCATATATTCGGGTTTTCATTTTTTTATTAACATATTAAGTACCACTTTTTAAACATGTGACAAAGATAAAATGTGACATCAATCAGCAATATTTGAAAAAAGCTTACCTCCATTTTGCCAAATCTGAATAATTTTCACTCACTTGAAGTTGTGGATCGCGTCAGCGAGACACAACTTCAAGAGGGTGAAAATTCAAATTGAATAATTTGGCGGTTAAAGGGTTAAAAACTGGTCTAGACCAGTGTACACAATAATGCTATTAGCATGATTAATTCAAGCACAAATGGATTTACAGGCGTCTATCGGAATGGGTATAACGATTCAGCCGAAGACGACAACATCACCCTATGCAGACCTGTCATGCAGATACTCTTTCTATAGTGTCATGCGTGATACTCTTGCTAATAATATGTATCCTGCTTTCTAATGAGCCGTCACCAAGCGCATATGACGCCCTGCAATTCAAAGGTTTTGCATATTTAACTATGCCAAAAGTGTTCTATTGTTTGCTTAGATAGTCTATGAATAGCTGTTGTACGACTTTGAAAACACACGTAGAAATGGAAATCGATCTAGTGTGTACTTAAGGTGAAATAGATGGCTGCTCACGAAATATCGCATGAAAATTGAAACTTTTGTTGAATTTATTTAAACATCGATACACCTACCGCGTTAAAAAATTCTGCAAATACATTGTTGTGCAATACATAAAATCGACATTTCACCTGCCTAAATAGTATCCTACAAATCTACGATATCCAGCCGAATATATTGAGAAGGTGTTCTGCTTTATAGCTCGCTCTTATTCATCCTTAAAATGATTTTTTTAGTAAACAGGACATTTCAAAATACTTCGTTCAATATCGTAGATTTGGATGACAATATTTGAAAATGTCAAATAATAGTTTGATTTATTAGATGTTAATGTATACACAGAAATGTTTTTGACACGGTTAGTTTATCCCTGTGATAATAAAATAAAACAAAAGTGTCCATTTCCATGCACATTTTCGTGAGCAGATATTTGTTTCACTTTGAGTACACACTATATGTCTCTAAAATCGTACATGTATTTGCTTGTGAGGTGGTACAGCTGCAGCTATTCATAGGAGACTTGAACGAAAAAAATAATACTATTAGAATAGCTAAATATGCGAAAACTCCGTATTACTGGTCGTCATATGCGCTTGCTGACGGCTCATTAGAAAGCAGGACACCATGGGAAAAATAGTATCTGCATGAAAAGTCTACAGCGGGTGGACGTACAACGTATTTTGGAGACTAGACAGTACTCGATAGCGAATTGTGATGAAACTAATTACTGTAGATCTGGTATTTTTCGCGTGTTTAGATGTTTGCGAATTTGTAATTTAGAAACTTTTTGCGAAGGACTCTTAAATTAAAGCTCGCTAATAATATCTACAGTATATAAATCATACATATCAGTTGTGTTTATGTTTCTTCATTTTCACATCAGTAATTGGTCGAAATGGCAATCGCTACCAATTACATGCCTAAAATATTGGTCAACCACTTTGTGGCTACTGAACCAGAGTATAATGCGGTAATCCGATTTTGAAATAAATTCGCTTTTCAAAACCTAAGCAACAATGAAGACCGCTCTGTTCAAATGATGAAATAAAATATGCGTTATTTCTAATTGTTCAAGATGATCACCTGGTAAGTAAGTACCAATGAGTGTTACGTCGTGCTAGATTCGTGCTAGATGTTTTTTCGGATGCGCATCTGCGAAACCTCGCGCCTCATCTAAAACAGCCCATGTCATATTGAATGACGGGGGGACTAGCTGAACTTGTCACGTGGTCGGTAAACACGATCCTTGATTGGTTTACGGGTAGACTTCCAAACAATCTGTGGCAATGATAATAAAATTGGAGGAAAAACAGTGCGACCGAATTTAATTATCACATAATTTTGTTTGTTGATTTTGTTAGTTACGTCGACTCCCGCTCAACGGTGTCGACCAACTTCGGCTAAGAATGTGCCATTTATGGAATACAAATATCACCGTTTCAAAAAAAAATTGATACAATGCTGACGAAATACATTTTTATACACTGAGAAGGATGCTAGTTGCGAGGCATCATACTGTTTTAAAATATCACTTTATTTCGTGTTAACCGTTACAGCGCTGAAATAATTTTGAATAACCCATGGTTACCAAAGGGTTTATTTTAAATTGAAATCATTCTAAATGTCTTACTTGGCTGTTTCTATATACCTATGCTATGGGTCTACGGCCATTAGAAATAATTTATTTCCTACAGTGTGGGGATTTACTTTAGACGTCAGAATCTGACGTCTACGGACGTCAGATTCTGTCAACTAAAGTCAATCCCCGCGCCGTAGGGTTAAGAAGCAAATCTAAAAAAAAACAATTATTTTTTTCTTACCAGAGATTAAAATGCGCTTTTAAAACAGTTGTGTGATACAATAGGCCTAATAGAATGCGCATAATTGTTCAATTAACATCTGTTTGAAAATGGAAATGAGGGGCGCCGAGAGGAGCGCGCAGCGCGGGGGTGACGCGAGATTATGTACCAGTTCTGGTATAAATCTTGTCGTGTCTCTCTTTTCATCACCTGGCGAGGTAGGTGTAGGCGTGTACACATACCATGACAACATCAGTCAAGAGACAAAGGTTCAGGAGCCCGATCAACCAAGATCTGTCTTTGAGCTGCCAGCCACCAAAGGTGAGGGGAAGGATTATCCCCTTGATATATTATACTCTGATTGACTTTGAGCATTTAAACCACTATCACAATATCATTTACATAAAAATATTTTGGCAGCAAGAAATACAAAGTATTTAGGCCCCTACTTCAAAGTCAAAACTGTGTCGTGGGTGCGAAATAAACAGTAGTTTGTTTAAAATGAAATACAATTGAACAAAATGATAACATATTTTTACCTGTTTATAGATTGTCTGAACGTGTCTTTTTTATTTAAGCTGCTATCTTTATCAGTAGAGCAAATATTTCTATACAATAAAATATATAAATGCAGATCAAATATAGGCCCTATGCCTTTCTTTTGGTAATATTTGCATAAGTATGACGATAAGGATCCGTAGCGCCGGGGGTGCTAAGAGTCATTTGAGGATATCCGACTATGACACCTGAGAAGAGAATATTAAGCCCAACATAATTTATTGTCTCCTTTCGTTAGACATTGTCACAACAGTTCAAGGAGTTCTGCATTCGCAATGACTAGATAATGACTGGTGAAGGGAAGATGGGCAAACGCAGCGATCTTCAACGATATTTACATAGCCTTTTTCAAGTGAGTAGTTATCTTAGATAGTAGAGTGTTTTTGGAAAGGCATTAGATTAGCCCATATCTACACAAATGTATACCAAATAAACAATACAAGAAAACTTGATAAAACCGCCAAATTAGTAAAAATATAACCAACGTTTTTTCATATTTCTAGAGCTATAAGGAGTTAATTCGGATCTAAGATTATGATTTTTCTTGTCAGAAATAATTATTGTCGTACTTGTCCTGGATCCTTTACGTTCTTCTAAAAAATTATCAAAAGTTGGGTATGTTTCCTATTTATTTACACGTTTCAATAAAAACAATACTCATTTTACTTACGTATACGTTTAAATCCCGCTTATATACATGCTAAGATAAATACAATTATTTACATATTACGTGTATGCATATAAATGAATTTTGTGTGAATTAAATATCTACACTATACAGCATCTTCTTCCGACTGATAAATAGGAATGCATCAACCACCACTCTACTTCATAGAATATGGAGTACCGTTCTTCATTATCTCAATCATATTACATAGTCAGCCGGCGGAATCTCGCTAAAGTCGTTCACAGTACTACATCATTTTCATATAATTGAGATAATGATGATGAATGTGACATTCTTATATTATGTCTCATTGCGATATTTCTTGATCAGCATAAGCCACGAAAAATAGAGATAACCATACAAAGGAATTACGCTAGATTAGCTTGACATCAGTTAATCCCTGTGCGTGCAGGACTAGATATAAGTGGCTGCTTCAGGATTATAAAGACGCTGAGGGCTTACATGGATCCAGAATCACTGCTCCAAGAAGTCTCCAAGTCCGGATGCCTCGTGGCTTAACCCTTTCTGCATTACAACCTAAAGCGCTGAATAATTTTTGTATACTCCATAGAAATCAAAGGTTTTTTTAAATTTAAAATCATCATATATATCTTAGTTAGCTCATTCTGATTTATTTGTATACGTATGTTATGGCCATTACACATATTTAGATTCTTACAGTGGCCATGGGGACCGATTTTAGACGTCAGAATCTGCTGTCTTTAGACGTCAGATTCTGACGACTAATGTCGGTCCCCGCGCTGTAAGAGTTAATGCCACAATTATGGCAAAATGACACAAATATAATCAAATGTATTTAATACAAAAATATGATATTATCCATCAGAACAAACCAGTGGACACAAGACGTTGAATCAATGTTGATTTACCGGTAGTCCAGCGTCGTATTTCAAAAATCACTTTTGGTGGTATCTGTGTTTAACCTAATTGTGCATCTTTGTGCACCACAGTACACAAAAAAGTGCATTTTTGAAAACTACAATCAAATTCCCAGAAACATGTACCAGAAGCATTTTGAAGCACTTTGTTGGAAAACCTGAAAAAATAATGATCTTTTTAAAAAAAGACACCCCACATTTGACAAATATTTTTGGGCTGCATTTGTGAAGCGCTTAACCTCCCTACATACGTGGCTGATATTTTCAGAACCACTATTTCTCAGCCCCTTCGGATGACATCATTTTTTGTTTTTAGTTCCGTACTGAAGTAGTGTATCCCACGGATCATGTTTTTATTTTTTTCAGAATTTTCATATTTTTACAAATATCTTTCTTCAACGTTTCTATTTAACCAGAAGTAACCCAAACAAACTATTTGTATACCTGAAGGACGATTGAATGTTTTCACAGCATTGGGCGACATGCTGATGGCATCGGCCCAGCGTTGGGTAGACAATCAGTGCTGCAGGTGTGTCCTCACGTGTCCTGATTATGAGACACCAATTAGCGGCGACTGGTTTGATCTTACCGTCTGTTACGTGGGAATATGTGATCTAAAGTGGTGAATATTGCTGATTTGTTTTGTTTACATGGCAATATACGACCTGGAAATACAACTATTTCACTCGTTTTCAGTGCTTTAAGATTGTTTTTTGACTTTTTCGTATTTTCAGTTAAGATCAGTAGGCTATATAGCTTCATATAAATTAAATTTTCAAAATTAACACCATTGAAAATGTCTCTTCCCAAGGGGTCCCTTTAAATCGATAAAGTCGTCTGGTACAATTACCAAAACTGTAACTCAATGTTATTTTAATGTTGGGTCATAGTCGTAGACGATGGGCCAAAATTAAAACCACACCAGGTCGATGTGTAAGTTATGTTATATTTTTAGTATGGCCCTCTCATATCTCAAGAAGAATCTCTCATATCTCAAGGTTCCCTACCATGAATATTTTGTTGAGCTTATTGGGTTGATATATAAATAAAATATTGATATGTCTGTCTGTTTCGTGTTTGATGGCCAGGATAAACGGAGAGTTGCCCAAACGCTGTTTTAATCTTGAAAAATATAACCCCAATGACGGTGTTCCAATGTCTGATTTATTCTGGGCCAGCGTCGTAAACGGTGGCCAGCATCCACCTAGCATTCATTTGGCTTAATGTCTCATATTTAATTTTGCTGATGAAACACTTTTTTCACTCACTTGAATATGTTGGTCGAATGTTTGCAGCCAAACCTTTTATTGGATATACATACATGTGTTCAGTTGAGAAAAGCCTTATATTTCAATAAGTTTGCTGATATTAATGTTCTCTTTAAGGACACCGAGTATGGTGGATATAGATTCTCATTACCATGATTTTGATTAATGCACTTTTAATCACCCTCTCTTTCTGCCTGGTTATTCCTAAGAGAATACCAAGCCTCTCAGAATCCCGAGAAGTGATGAGCGATAAACGAGGCTTTACCGGAAGTGACAGCTTAGACACTCATCGTTAAATGCCCGAACTTCCGGAACCTTTCTAAATGTTGAAGCTAAATGGCATTTGCTGTGTCACCATTTCTGCAACATGGAATAATCGAAACCAGTTCGTTACCGTAATTATTGTGATCATGGTAGCACTAATGGATGATGTTACTCTTGTAATAGAACGACAAACAACAGTGGCTGCGGAATTTTCAACTACAGCATTTACTGCTGTTTGTCTTTACATGAAACTGTTCCACAAGTGTCATCATATCAGCAACTAAGAGCAATCGAACTACTTCTTTGTGATTATAGGGGAGCTGAGCGATCGTAGGGCAAACAGCAGTAGCTGTTTACTTTTCAAGTATACAGCTACTGCTGTTTGCCTTTGCGGGGCACAGCTCCAGGAGTGACGGTGCTCAAGCGTAGATAGAGGTATAGGTTTCAGGGTTTATAGCCTGATATCAACTGTGAAGACTCATCAGCCGACTTAACATTACAGTTAAAGTGTTAGTATCAACAATACTATTTTCTCGCTTGTCCCACTAACAACACCAGCAATACTATGAACATTGATTTACGTCGTTTTCTGCGCAATCATGGCAATATCGCGACAGAAGGAAGCCCGAAGCCTGGACTATGCCCTAGGCCTACTCTTATTTTGAGAGACTTCAAGGGTTCTTTATAGTACACAGTACCATAGGCAGCACTGTACACTCCATTCCTTTGAACAGTTTGGAGCACTGTATATGCGCAACCACGACGACAAATATCCGTCCCGACCGGGATCCGCAATACTACACATTCAGACTGGTGCATACCCTACTAGATGCTGGTTAGGTTTCGATGCAAAAGGGTTTGTATAGTTAAATTATAGAAAAGTGGACATGGCTTTATGTGGGATTACGGAATGAAAGGGCTGATTGATTTAAATCGTCTGGATCTCAATCCTTATGCGGGATTACGGAATGAAAGGGCTGATTGATTTAAATCGTCTGGTTCTCAATCCTTATTAGTGTGTGTTTGTCTCTCTGTCTGTCTGTCTGCCGCGGCAAACAAGACACATAGACTGGATTATGGTCTAACCTTGGGTCAACGTATCAGACAACAGCACAACGCTAGTATAGCATAAGACTAAAGCTGGTGCTTGCTTGGGACGTTCTATAATGAGTATCCATCGGGCCCTAATTACCATAACTGAATAAACACTGGCACAGAATAGGACCAGCGCCATCTTTCTGCTTTTCCAAATCAGCCTCGAGACGTTGAACCAATGTTGGTTTGAGGTTGGTCCAGCGTCTACGACGCTGGACTAACATCGAACCAACATTGTTTCAGCGTCGTGTGTGTTCTGGGTCTGCTGTAACCAGAATGCACGGCGTAGTAATCTGACACCGGTATTCAGCAAACCGTGCCGCGCGCAGGCCACACGTAATACGTCCGCGACGACAAACAGTGCCGGAGGCTGGCCACCCGCGCTTTTTACCGCCCGCGATGGCGTTTTTGCGACAATGAGACAAAGGCCGAAGGTGTTTGCTCAACTCTGGCCAAGCGGGCGATAATAGCGCAGGATAACCAATCAATGTGCCACAGGACACATCTATTGATGAGGCCGTTCTTCTTGCGCGCGCTGGCCCCGTCTTGTGACAAACTACTTCCGTTCTACCAGCCGTGCCGCAGCAATGCTTCAGGTCAGAAAAACATTCTCTTTCTTCTGCCATTTTCTTATTCCCAGAAATATTCGTGTAGCGAAAGCCATTTTTCTCTTCAAATCATTCCATTGTGTTCTTGAAATGTCATCTGTTGCATGTTAATTAATCACACCTAAAACATTTACGCAACGCGAATTAGAAAACAGCTTACGGAAGCATTCTCAGTAAGGATTTTAAGGCAACGGCTCATTAAAAAACCCATTCTAGTCTTTAATGAATAGGAAAGCAGCTGTAGCTGCTTACTTGAAAAGTAAGTATAGCTGCGTACATGTATTTGAAAATTAAGCATAGTTGCTTACATGTATTTAAAAATTAGGCATAGTTGCTTACATGTATTTGAAAAGGAAGCATAGTTGCTTACATGTATTTGAAAAGTAAGCATAGTTGATTACATGTATTTGAAAAGTAAGCATAGTTGCTTACATGTATTTGAAAAGTAAGCATAGTTGCTTACATGTATTTGAAAAGTAAGCATAGTTGCTTATATGTATTTGAAAAGTGAGCATAGCTGCTTACATGTATTTGAAAAGTAAGCATAGTTGCCTACTTGTATTTGAAAAGTAAGCATAGTTGCTTACATGTATTTGAAAAGTAAGCATAGTTGCTGACATGTATTTGAAAAGTAAGCATAGTTGTTTACATGTATTTGAAAAGTAAGCATAGTTGCTGACATGTATTTGAAAAGTAAGCATAGTTGCTGACATGTATTTGAAAAGTAAGCATAGTTGCTGACATGTATTTGAAAAGTAAGCATAGTTGCTTACATGTATTTGAAAAGTGAGCATAGCTGCTTACATGTATTTGAAAAGTAAGCATAGTTGCTTACATGTATTTGAAAAGTAAGCATAGTTGCTTACATGTATTTGAAAAGTAAGCATAGTTGCTTACATGTATTTGAAAAGTAAGCATAGTTGCTTACATGTATTTGAAAAGTAAGCATAGTTGCTTACATGTATTTGAAAAGTAAGCATAGTTGCTGACATGTATTTGAAAAGTAAGCATAGTTGATTACATGTATTTGAAAAGTAAGCATAGTTGCTTACATGTATTTGAAAAGTAAGCATAGTTGCTTACTTGAAAAGTAAGCAGTGACTTATGTTTGCCTTTGTAAACTTTAAAACATGTATCATCAACTTTTGCAAAATCGTAATAAAAAAAAAATAAAAAAATCGAAAATAACCGTGACTCATTTCACGTTTATGCCACAGTAAAGATGATGAACCATTCATTCTCTTTAATGTTTTTTTTTCAAGGAAGAATCAGTATTTACTGTAGTATGCACTTGGAACCTTTCGCAAGGTGTTCTGTACATAATACTATCAGAAACACTACAATATTAATCTTCAGACGACACATTTCAAGTACCATCAGCCCGTACATGTATGCTGTTACAGATGTATCTTAAATGGGAATACCACCTATTTGTGATCGTATTCATTATTTCAACTCTACTTCGCATATTATATTTTTGCTTCGTCCATTTTTTCTCTGGTCAGTTTAGCCACATGGTACACATAATCAACCAGAATTTCCATTTTTTTGTAATAAACGGTTCTCTCGTAAGAATACTTAAAGCAGAAATGATTATTGTTTGTGATTGTAGAAGACGATATTTTGTAAAATCAGTTATTTCACATGTAACTGCATCGTCTTGGTATTAAAGGGAGGCACTCTCCTCCAGCAATACGAAGATGTCCACATTATCAAAGTGAACAGCAATCTGCCCCCCCCCCCCCCACCCGAAAAGCTGTGTCTGCAAGTGCCGGCACCATGTTGTTTTAATGTTGGTTCAGCGTCTACGACGCTGGCCCAACATTAAGACAACAGCTCAGTTCAGTTACAACAAATAGAAATATTCCAAAAGCTCGTGGCTGAAAAAAACCGCCAAGGATCTCTTTGTATGGGATTTTAATAGGATCCCCTGTGTAAAGCTTTCCAGTCGCGTGCGGGTGATGAAGTACATTGATCCCTAGATAGCATGTCAAACACCAGTGACAAAACACTACTCCAGCTACAACTGTGGCCACCCTTTGGTCACAAAGGCTCAGATGTCTGTTTGCTCTGCCTATGCCCTTACAGCGCTGAAATATTTTTTGTGTAAACCATAGAGGTCAACGTTTTTATTCAATTTTAAATCATCTTAAAATTTCTGAATTAAAATTTCCGCTTTATTTAAATATATATGTTATATGTCTACAGCCATTATAATTACTTTTTCCTTCAAACGTCCCTGCGCTGAAAGGGTTAAGTGCTGTATTCTTACTCTTTTATAATGTCTACATTTTGTATTTGTTTCGTTATGACTGTATGATGCAATTGCCACTTGGAAATATATTTAAAATACTTATATGTTTACAATTAACTAGATATGTTATACATTACATTATTGTTGTATTCTTTGAGATTACGGTTGTATTCTCACGTGACTAGTTATAATTTGAAATATTTATATCTAGATATGCCATGCGTATTAATAATATTGATATTTTATTTGATATAAATTTTTGACCGCCAATAACGTGATTTCCCGATTAATTGTTGATCGTTAACACATTTCAAAGCGTATATCCAATGCATCTGGCATCCAAAGAAAAAACAACATCAACTACCGTACTGTCAGACCCAAATAAATTGAATTAAATGCTACAAATTATTTGTGATGTGCTGAGTTCATTAAATATCTCAACTTACAATATGTCTATGTTCTTAAACCTTTAACCGCCGGTGCCCCACATATTCGGGTTTTCATTTTTAATTAGCCCATTAAGTAACACATTTTAAATATGTCAAATATAAAATGTCACATCAACCAGCAAGATTTGAAAAGAGTTGACCTCAAGTATGTCAAATCTGAATAATTTTCACTCACTTGAAGTTGTGGATCGCGTCAGCGAGACACAACTTCAAGTGCACGGGTGAAAATTCAGATTAAATAATTTGGCGGTAAAAGGGTTAAAACACATTATTCTGTTAAACTTTAAATGAATGAAAAATATACACAAACAATTTCAGATCCCACCGGTCAACGGGACGTTTTTACAGACGATCCTAATTATGGGTCATGTGTTACGCATGATTTGTGTCTTGTTTCACATGCTCATCCAGCCTTTGTAACACAGGGCAAGATATCGCCCAGCATTGCCTCAGCACCTGCGAAGCTGGCCCAACATTGAGCTGTCTGTGAGAAATTGTCTAATAGTCTCCCACTTGGAATCCATGACTCGAGTTGAAATCGAAATGGCATAGAATTCAGAGGTGCGAGTTTTGCACTTAGCGCATCAATACGTGTAAATAAGTGGGAGTATGTTTTGAGGATCCCAGCAGAAAGGGAAGTGTTGGCCAATGGTGGTTAGTGGTTAGTGGCCAGCGTCTGCGACGCTGGCCAAACACTAAACCACCATTTGATCTTCTTCTTTTGTTTCTAGTGTCGTTTCGGGTGACATCAATGTACATCCAAACAGAAAGAAATGCATTATTGTTGGATGTTATTGACACCCTGCCTTTTGTCTTTCACGCTTCAAGCATCAATAGCAACACCGGATATGATCGTCTGTTCAAGAATTACCCAGGGATAATTTAGCTGTAGGCTATTCTTGTTAAGAATCCGTCTTTCATATCTTAACTTTTCATATCTTACACAAAATTAGAGACAGGCGGACAGACATACCAGGACAACTCTTATGATTCATGTGAATTATAACAGTGTTGTGCAATGCAACGTGTTTTGCAATGGATTGCGATGCATTCATTTTATTGTAAATTGAGCGGTGAACTGTACATGTAGAGTTAATATTATAATGTTGAAGCTAACAGAGGTTATTGGTACGAAATTGCTAACCCTTTCATTGTGGGAATCCGACTTTAGACGTCAAAATCTGACGTCAACGGACTTCTGAAGTCGATACCTGCTTTGACAGAGTATAAACTATTTACAATAGCCATAGACCAAAGACATAGGCCTAGGTATTCAAACGAAGCGTAGAAACCTCAAAAAGATATTTTATGATGATTCCAAAACAAAAAAAAAACTTATCTTGGTTTATATACAAATATTTCAGCGCTTTATGACTTAACCCTTTAACCGCCGGTGTCGCATATATTCGAGTTTTTATTTTTTATTACCACATTAAGTGCCACATTTTAAATATGTTTAAGATAAAATGTGACATCAACCAGCATAATTTGTAAAGAGTTGACCTCTATTTTGTCAAATCTGAATAATTTCCACTCACTTGAAGTTGTGGATCGCGTGAGCGAGACACAACTTCAAGTGGGTGAAAATTGAAATTGAATAATTTGGCGGTTAAAGGGTTAAGTTGTTATTATCCTCTGGCGATAACAATAATACATGAATGTAAAAATACTTATTACAAATAATGGAATTTCACCGTGCTTATAAAAAAACAACAGAATTTATCAATATCAGGCAACACATCCACTACACTGACAATGAATCCCAATTTATGTCTGCCTGATGTATTTTACAGGGTCTTTATCCCAGCACAACCTAATGATATTGTCTGTTTATTCTGAACCGGGATCCTTTCACCTCCTGGGCCAGTTTCACCACTAAAGTCACGCCTGTGTGTTTAGGCAATCATTCCTGCTTTGATGCCGTGTTATTAAAAGCGTGTTTGCGCCTCGATCTGGTGGGGAAACACCGTGTATTACGTCATCAATAGTGCGGCAATTTGGATGATCCGTCGATATCTGTGTTATGGGTGTGCCGCTGTAATAATAATAGATCTGCTATCAATAGCTCGTCTGCCGATTTCACATCTAGAACGCTCCAAACTAACACACATGAAACATCCAGCCTAATGTTGGTTAGATGCTGGGTCAGCCCCCATGAGCAGGAGGTAGCGTGCTCATCTGCAGACCACCAGGGCTCGAATTTCGAATCCTGTTTCTGGAAGGCAGTGTCTTCTGATTGATTTAATCAACCTCAGGATGTTCAACTGGACCAATTCAGCCTGACTGTGCATACAAGTAGTCTAAAACCTCATTCTTTCATCAGGGTTCATGCAGTTTTTTTTAAATTGAAATTAATATCTTTTAAATACTTGTTAATACCAACCAGAATAAAATTTAAGACATGCATGTTACATTAAAACTACTTTTGTACACCCAGAAGGCAGCCGAAGCTTTGTTCATTTCTCGTACGAATATCTATTTAAAACGCCAAGATCAAATTGAGCAGTAAAGCCTATTTATAAGAGAGAGTGCGAGAAAGGCTGATCTCACAATACGTCGCGTAGTGAAAACCAACAGCATGAGTGCGAGAAAACGGATTCTTGACCATAGATTTATCTAATATCTATGTCCTTGACATCACCCATCATTCACAGACTTTTAAGAACGCATACCGGCGCTCACTAACGTTTATTATTAGAGAGTACGTCAAATATAAAATCAGACATTTTTAAATTCGACGTTGCACCTTAAAAGCAGATACAGCCTTAAATATGGTTGAAAACTGAGCCGCTGTCTTTGACGATGGCTCAGCTTTGCCCCAGCGTTGGCCAGACCATATTCTGGCTGGTGGTCTGTACAGGTCGAAGACGTAAAACACAAGACGTTGACCCATTGTTGACTTAACGTTGGCCTACCGTCGCAGACGGTGTGCCAACGTTAAGTCGACATTGAGTCAACGTCTCACGTTTGCAGGGATCGAGGTGCCTCGTCGGATTCATTATGGATGAAGTGATGACAGACCGTCACAACTTATATTCTCAGACCACCTCTCAATGCTCGACACACACGAGATCCCGTGTGCTGGCTTATTGCCGGCCCAGCATCTGCGATGTTGGCCATCACTAAAACGGAATAAGGCCCACGTTTGTTGTTTTTTTGCGAGCCCACACGTCCTGCGGGTATATAAATCCTTGAAGATGTCCATCTGGATTTAAATAAATGACGGATGAAGATCGCTGATCCCGTCACGAGGTGGTAACATGTATAATATCCCTATTGTTTTACGCAGAGGCGAACGGCAGTAACTGCTCACTTGAAAAGTATGCAGTTACTGCTTTTTTGCCTTTGCATGCTTTGACAGCATGAAAGGTAATTGACAGTAACTGCTCACTTGAAAAAAGTACGCAGTTACTGATGTTTGCCTTCACACTAAGTAACCACGCAGAAAGGTAAAGTAGAAGGGAAACAACAATAGTCTACATTATTTTAAAACAATAAAGTTACTGTTGCTTATATTGGCACCGTACATTATTCTGCTGTGCAAAGCCGAAAGGCAGTATCTGCTCAGGCCTACTTAGGAACTAGGCAGATACTGCTCTATCGCTTTGCGTGGCAAAATTAGTCAGATGTAGATTTTTTTACTTGGTTGTTTTCACTGTACATCAAAATGATCAAAGGTAAGGGTAGTCAGAGTGTTTAACTCCGCAAAATATTGTGGTTTTTTCGAGAGAATGGCTTTTGAAGTTCAAAAAGGCAATTTGTGCACTTTTGGAAAATACCACACAATTGTATTAAAAAAAACTAAATAGATAAAATATTTTCTTTATAATCATTTGCCAAAGTGCGACTTAAAACTCATTTCGCCGGATCGGGTCACATATATCAACATGAAGTAACATATATTATAATCAATTATTTATTTATTAAATTTTATGTAATTAATTAGAGTTTACAACAAAAGTACTCGGTACTTGTACTCAAGTACTTCTCAAAGTACTTGTACTTGTACTCAAGTACTTTTGAAAATCCAGTACTTGTACTTGTACTTGTACTCGTCATTTTTTCAAGTACTTGTACTTGTACTCGAGAGTACTTTTGACCAGTACTCGCCCCAAGCCTGAGTCACACCTACCTGAAGGAGAACTACATGTATGCTTAATAAAACTATCAAAGTAAGATGACCTCTGTAAATAATGATCTGGGTAATGGCATACCCAGGAAGCATTGCCCTCGTTAGAGAGATACTGTATATAAACGCCACCTGGTGACTGCTTATAAGCTAAACAGGCTTGGAGTGGACAAGGTCAAGTCTATTGCATCGACACGCAATAGAGAGACATTATAAAAATACTACAGAAAATTAGCGACGGACAAACACTGTTCATCTTTAACTGTTCAAGTTTCTGATACAGTCAACAGGTGTCTCTAACCTCCCAGCATACACTTGACAATGGTGGTTTAATGTTCGGCCCGAGTCTCATTAAAAATGGTTTAACGTCTCATGGTTGCTGTGTGAACCTTCTGCGTAAAATGTGAATAGAGCCTGCGCAATTTCCGCACATAGAGTCGTGTGCTGTGACGTCATCGTTATCGGGGCTGCGGAGGTATACAGCCTGTTTGTGAAGGATGGACATATACTGATAGCACTGAAGTGAGAGTAATTACAGTTATTTTGTCATCTGTCATACTTTTTACTTTTGAATTGATTTCAACACACTATTACCACAATGCCATCATCAGAATCTGACGTCTAAAGTTGGCCCCCGCGCTAAAAGGGTTTAAATAACTATAGCCTCTGTGACAATGGAACAACCCTTTGTGCTTGCACAATACTATCAGTATACACGATGATCATATATCACGACGTTTTCGTTAGACAAAATACTTCGTGACTGGGCTACAGTACAAGTATACAGCCTGGTGAAAATAGTAACATTGCAGTCTTCACAGTGAATGTATTATTAATATGGTACTCTAAGATTCCGAGATTGTGATGTTCTATCGGCCGATCACCAGTCCATCACTATATTACCATGATTAGCATACTCATGTTTAGGACTGAAATGTGCCATCACAGCATTGGTCTGATTCTTGCCCAACTGTGGAGAACATCGACCAGCTCGTTCATTGTTTATATTCAGCATTCCATCCGTTGGTTCAGAATTTAAACATAGCTTTGCCAGCATCTCCCATTTTTTTATATCATCAACCAACAGTTATTCAACCTTGTCTCGATGCTGGGGCAATCACATGAGATTATCTATTCGATGTTTTACAAATTTAAGCCACCTACGCTTACCTCTCCAGCGCCGGCTGCGACGTTGGCCAAGCCCTCAGCCGGCGCTGGGACTTCCGAAATCGTACCGGGATCGACGTGCGGGATGGGCCGTGTAGCTCAGATCTTAATTAGACGTCCATCGCCCGATTAAACTGGTGGACTACGGCAGCGTCCCGTCACGGTGGCTGGTCGCGCACTCCCCGGGGAGGGCCGGGGGGGGGGGGGGCTGAGTCACATTCAGCCCTCCATAGACTGACTATAACTCTTTAACCCTCATCCTACAGTCAGATCCTAGAGCTATATAAAACCCGCTTTTATATACTACTGTACCTACATTGTAAAGTCCAGACATTTCATATCAATATTAATCTTTGGTTTAAATAATGATATGTTTGCTTATTATTTCAAAATACCGCTTGGACGCCGGACAATAAGCTGTTTCCTGTCAATCTTTCAAGCTATGCCAACATCATTTTTATATACAATCATATCTTATCCAGATAGAAATGCGTGCTTTCCAATGATAAAACAAGACAAAATACATTTAAATGTTGAAAGCGTTTTATCAACCATGAATGAAACACATGCTCAATCCACATTTGAAACAAAAATGCAGATATCTGTAATTCTGTATAAATGATCATGTACTACGTATATTTCAAAATTGCAATTAGTTTTGTATGCGAAATAATGTTCGTAGGATAATGTTCGCCAATGCTGGGTTTTTTCTTTATCTGGTAGTGACGCACATATTTCACACCAACAAAATTATTCTTTTCTTCTAATAGATTGGCATTAAAATGTTGAGTACAACGAGGGCAAAACGGTATATGGATCAATTAACCCTTTAAGCCCCCACGATGCATTAAACTATCAAATAAAAGGGTCAGCTCCTTCGCACACCACTCCTACAGGTTTCTACAGGAAGCGATAACTCGCTGTGTTGACCATTTATGAACCTTCTTGTAAGAGAATATGTGAAAGAGATTTTAGCCAGCAAATCCGAACCATGTGTAATTATTACCTTTGGGATACATGATTTTATATCCGTGAAAACAGATTTAATTTTCCTACAACCAGGGGTTTTAAAATGAAAATTTCCATAAAACTGGTTTACCAATACATGGCAATTTTCTTTAATTTTTAAGCCACATCAAATCATCTTCATCCACTATAAGTCGAGAATTGCGACAGCAATTCGCGGCTTGTAGTGGATGAGATGACAATGGTAAATTCAGGCTCGAAAGGGTTAACCCCTGCAACGCTGGAATAAGTTGTATAAACCACGGAGGTCGATGGTTATTTTTAATTCGAAGTCATCATTAGTGTGTCAGTTAGCTGTCTCCGCTTCTTTTAAATATTTGTCCTCACTTGAAGTACACACAAAATGACTGAAGACGACCATTAGCGCTTTAACCTTCCAACTTGCAGCGCGAGATCGACATCAGACGTCACAATCTGACGTTTACCCCCACTGGAAGAGAACAAGTATTTATAATGGCCGTAGACCCATAGGTATTTAAACATAGGTATTTAAATGAAGCGGAAAAAGATATCTAAGACATGGTGATTTTAAATTGACAAAACACTTTGATCTCCATGGTTTACACGAAATTAATTCAGCGCTTTAAGGGTTAAGGTTAAATTTGAAACGATTGAGCATATTATACTACTATAAGCTTAAATTAAGCATAGTCGTCTCAATTCTCTGATCATACCAATAACAGTTTCCTCGCTCTTTTAATCATTGACGGTGCGCGTGGGCATTTATATAATCTACTACAATTAGACCAGATAATAATGATACCTGTCCTCAGCGAATCGAAACGACTGGGCCCATTCACTGTCTGAAATTTGTTATGTTATTGACACTGAAAAAATTCTGAAATATTGCTTACAGTAATACTCCTTTTCTTTTGTTTTTTCCCTCCTCAGCGAATCGGGACGACTGAGCACATTTATTGACACTGACAAAATGCTAAAAAAAACGAATATAGTAATTCGCCTTTTGCTTTTCTGCATTACGTACAATCCTTGTACTTACTTATGTTTTCTGGTTTTGTTTGCGACGGTGCTCTAATGGACTACTTGCATCATGTTTTGCCAGGCCCATCAAAGTCTTCAAGTAGCCCATAGAGTACAATGAATTGTCCACGCCACATTGCTTTTATCAACCGATCGTAAAACATGCTTTTAACTTCTTCTCCGCTCTAAAAACTGATAACCCACTCTCTGCTGCAAAACATTTTATTCTTTGTTCTACAGGTGTGGGTCCTTCAGCGACATTTTTCCACAGCACTAAGCCCCGTCGCGTACGCCATGCGACAGAAGGAGTTTCTCGCCGCTGCCAGCCACCGGGGCTAAGTGCTGGGGATCGCGGGATGGGCACGGGGTCCCGATCCGTGGCCGACCGGGATCGTCAGGGGTCCACGTAATCCGTACGTTCCCCTTAGCTGAGATCCAGAGATACAGGCACACTCCATTAGCTTATTGTGTGGATGCATGTAGCCTGTCAGGGGACATGCTCTCCGCGCCTTTAAGAGCAATCACGCGGCCGGCGCGAAAACAGTCGGCCCACCATTTAGTCAATGCTGGTCCAGAGTCTGTGACGCTGGCCCAGCATTGACCAAATGCCGGGTCAGCTCCTTCGCACACCACTCCTACAGGTTTCTACAGGAAGCGATAACTCGCTGTGTTGACCATTTACGAGCCTTCTTGAAAGAGAATATGGGAAAGAGATTTTAGCCACCAAGTTCGAACCATGTGTAATTATTACCCGGAGTCAATTTATTTAAAACATAGGCATAGGCTCGAAAAAAACTAGCTGTTTCGTATGATTGAGCAGAAATCGAAATTGTGTTATTTGATTTATATTATAGCAATAAAACATTTAAAAAATATGGGCTTACTTTTTACAAATCGGAATGAATTTCACTCATAAGAAGAGGTGGATAGCGTTCCAATTCCAATATCAGTATAGCCTCGTCAAACATACCACCCACGGGTCATATCAAAAGTGTAAACATTAGCGAGATCATATTACAGGGGGTTACTAGCTACATTCGTACGTTCCAAGTACTAATATAATTATGTACTCTTAACTACAATGTCATGCATAACACATAGCACATGTAAAACATAATTATGTATAATACAAGCACATATACCATAAAAAAATATGTATTCAATTAATAGTACATCGCCAGACATTTTGGCACCGGCTATGAAAGTCCAGATGGCCATGCACTGATAACAATTGTGTATTACTCAGGTCATCCGTCTGCCCACGTGATATTTTTTATTAATTTCATACATATTCTAATCTGAGATAATTAATTAAACATGTACCAGTATTAAGTTTGTCTGTTCTCTGACATTTTATGTGTGTGGAGTCTTTTCAAAAGAAACCACCATCCCCTTCAAATATTCTAAAGTTTAAATCTGTCATCTCGTTTGATATTTCTTTTTCTTTTCACAGTTTCTGCATTGAGGTCCCCTTCTGAACCCTATATCATAAGCCGGATACAATATGTCACACACTTGTAAAATATTATCAATCCTTTGTGTGTTAATCACGACTGAATGGTCGTTTTAGCGGTTACGAATTGTACTATTCAAATATAAAATGTCCTCTTGTCAGTTTCATCTTTAAAAATGACAAATAAATGAGAAAAATAACAAATTAATATGAATAAATTTCACTCCTAAGATGAGGTGGATTGCTCTAGTAAAACCGTTGCAGTTTTCGAAAAAATGTGTTTTTGTATATACAACTCTATTTCATTATAGAACGAAAGGCGTTTAAAAACATTGTTATTTTGTGAATATCACCACAGGCAGGAATGAAGACTTACAACAGCTTGATGCATTTCTCTAAGGAGTCTCACTCACTCATTTAGTTTTTTTTGGGGGGGGGGGTGGGCTGCATAGCAATGTGAGTTTGACGGGATTAGGAAATGGCCAAACGCTTACAAATGAAATGATTAGGCTCTCAGCCCACGTGGAGGCGTCGACTGTCGCACTTGCAGCAGTTTGAGTGACATGTAACATTATGTAGGCTACATTCCCAACACATTGTGCTTGTAAATAAACACTAAATGAAATCAGGATATTTGGAATTTTAATTGTTTCTTATTTTAGCCTTGGGGATTAAAAAAAGACTATTTTTTTAATGTGAATGAAAACATGGCGACATAACGAATGAGAAAAGGGTTCACCATTAAAACGCTCAGGTATAGCCTTACGTGTTATTATTGTCTTCATGGGTGCTTTATTTGCACTTAATTTCAGGTAACGATGACGAAATCTAAAATCACTCATTTGGATGTCGAGCTAAATGCAAGAAATCTACGTTAACTATGAAGAAACAAATGGACTTTTCACTCGTTTGATGATGTGTCTCCCTCACGCGATCCACAATTTCACGTGAGTAAAACAATGTCTACGCCTACGTGGAACTGTGTTAATTCGCAGTCCAAGTATTTTTAAATTGTGCTCATCAAAGCACGTTTTTGTTTCCCCTTTTACCCACTGAGTTATCTCATTTTAATTGTCACCCACTTGAAGTTGTGGGTCACTAGCGCGACCCACAACAAGTGGATGGCAATTACTCATGCTTTTTTAATTAGAGACCAAAATCTTGGGGTTGAAGCTCACATTTCGTTCCGAATAACATTGCTTTAGGCTGTTAATGAAATGGTTTAAGTCGATATATTATCTTCGTGCTTAACATATAAAGGGTCAGGTAGCTTAGCATCATATTTCAGGATAAACGATATCAGGCGGATAAAAGCACTAATTTTTTTTTGATAACTCAGTAGCCTTTCTTGATCAAAGTTAGCCTAGGAGCCCAAAATGATTTTCTACTTAAGACACCGAAAAGTGACAAAATCCAATATTTGTAAAAGATGAAACAATAAAATTATATTATTTTCGACAGAATAGACGTATATTCTTGATTTTGGTGTCTAGCATACGGGCTTCAGTTATGCCTGACATAGTGATGTAGTAAGAAAGTACTTTAGACATTGCATTGTGAATAAAATCCAAGATGGCCGACATTTGTGCAAGGTCAAAACAATTAATTCATATAATTGTAGACAAAATAGAAGGAGCGTTTAGGTGTATGTCGTTGATAATTTTGTTGTAAGTATACCGCTTCCCTCGTTTGGATAGCGCATTGCACAAATTGTAGCTGTCGAATACAGCATGCAGACTGTTCTTGAAACAAACTGTAATATCTACTGAAAAGACAATTTGAATTACTTTTTTGAAGGTTTAAAATTCATCAAGTTCTTAAATGTCCTATACGTTTTATACGAAGTCAAAAACAATTATTGCCACATTTCCTCGGGACTATCAATGTCATGTTGGGCATGTTTTTTAATACAACAAGCCTGAAAGTACCCACTATTAGACAAAAATTCAATAAGCATTTAGAAGCATTGTTGTCATTTCTTTGTCTACAATTTGTTTGGTAACGAGGACATGTGAAACTTGATTTAGTGTCGCACAAGGATTACCTTTTCTGTTCGATAGGTTCAGTACTTTAGCCACACATAGCTTTAAGACCTGTGGTGAACCCTTGGTTATTCACAATGATTCATTGACTGAACATACGTAATCTTTCTAAAATTATTAGATAATTGAAGAATTTCTTGACACATAAGCTGCCAGTCGACTGTGACGATCAAATGTTAAGTTCTGCCACAATTCCCCCATATCTGTTGATGATGACCACCAGTTTGGACTCTAGCAGCGAACTGTCCCGTTATAAAACAACACTGCAATATTTGATTTTACATTGAAAACTTTTTAAATATCTGTGGATTCCAGATAAAATGTGCATGTAATTAACAGTCGTTCTCATCGAAAACGTGATTAAATTCCCCTCTTTATGTCATGAAAGATATAATAAAATCATGTTTGTGATAATAATTGAAGTTCCGAGGCAAAGCTTAAAAGCCGCCTTCAATTCTCACAAGGAACTAGGACCTCGAATAACCACAAAACCTGACATTTTATTATAATTATTATATGTATTAATTATATGTATCTAATTCATGTTCACCGACTTAAACGTCAGACCCAAATACGGCCAATAGTCCCCAACATGTCTATCTAGCTAACGTATGAACTATTCCTATAAGGTATGCCAGCCATACGTGAGATCTCTGATCAACGCCAAACTCATTGATCTATCTCAATTCCTGTTAAAGTTATACATATTTTGTGCTTGTTATTGGCTTTGTGACGGCTCTCAAATAACGCCTACATGTATGTAGCTCTCAATCCTAATGAAAAGTTACACAAACTTTGTGCCCTGTCATGGTCCTCTGGCGGCCATTTTGTTTATCTAATGACCGCCGTCTTAGTATATAATAGACTGTCTAACATTATGCTTTCCAGTCACAGAGGCGTATAATATGAAAATCCTACATTGTTGTTACCAAAATCTGCTTCAATTCTGTTGACAATTATATTATTTTTTGGCTTTCACAAATGGCCGCCATCTTGGATTTTACCCATAAGGTCTCACCACCCTGAATGAGCTGAAATCCAAGAGGGGTGGCTAGAGAGTGCGTACACAAAGTACTGCTTTATATGGTTTTTTCTGCTTCTGGTGAATTAAACAAAATACTGGAATGTTGTAATTCTGTGTATAATTTGCAAGCACACATTGTTTTCTTCATGCGTGACATGAGGTATATCTGTGTTGTGAGATTTTCGGATGGTTACAGAAGATGAGAAGGATGTGTGTTTTTCTGTGAGTAGGCGTAAAAATACTTGGGGAGATCTGGGCAAGTTTGACCATTTTACTTTCAAGGGAGAGTAGCTCAAAACGGTACTTGATAGCATACCATTTTCGGACCTGTTTTTGAAAAAGGACAGCTGATGGTTTATTATGGTGTATCACATAGGGGGGTAGTTAGGGACGAAAATTGTGAATTCGGCCCTTAGAATGTTGGCATTATACATGTGTTTCAATAGGACTGGCATTTGGGGTGGTGAGACCATAATGCGATATCTAAGGTATTTTCAAATCACCCCACTATGTCGGGCATACCTGAAAACCCTATGGTGGACACTAAAATTATGCTTTTACGTCCATTCTGTCGAAAATGATGTCAATTTATAGGTTACGCTTGCAGAAATGGAGGCTATGTTAGATTTTACCCTCAATGCAATGTCTAAAATAATTTCTGGCCACATCATTATGTCAGGCATACATGAGAACCCTATGGTAGATACCAAAATCATGAATCTACTTATATCATATCAAAAATTATATCAATATTATCTTTGACCTTGGTCGAAACGGCGGCCAATTTGAATTTTTACGTTTTATGTCACCACTTTAAAAATTCAGGAGGGCTCCTAAGCTAATGTTGATTAATGGGTCTTATGGGAGCGTCATGCAAAATTTGGTGCTTTTATTTTTTTAAATATTTTTTGCTAAGCTACCTGACTATAAAGAGTTTTGTTCAACGTGTTAATGAAAAACATTAAAACACCTGATAAAATGATTGAGGTCGTTAACGTGTTCCACGAGTTAGTGGCGATGGGTCTCAACAAACCTTTAAAAACAGGAAGTGTATGCTGCTAGAAGTACATGCAGTGGAGAATGATTAGCAATGTTTTCACCTAGTCCAATACGATGAAGTATAGAGGAGGGGGACTAATATATGACATTGTTTTTCGGTGACGTCACTGTGTTTCACAGAATACACTGGAAGGGATAGAGAACACTGTTCAAGGTGGTCCCACAAGCATTCCGCCATGGACATCACAAGCTACAATTTGAGTCATTATTCCAATGTATCATCATAATAAACATTAGTATGTGTGGAAACAGTTTCTACAGAACGAATTCCACCGTGTGAGCTATACAATTGGTGATGCGATACCTAAATATTCAGCACCAGAAGTACCAAGTGCGGCACCTCGACGCCAACAACAGTCGTATGACACACAATTGATGGAAAATCCATAGCAATGAGGATTCCACGCAAAAGAGGCAAAACGAATTGCTTGTACCGCCTCTCTCCCAGGACAGCCGGAGAAACCTCATTGACTTGCATTGCTTTGAGTAAGACCAGAACTAGTAAATTACCGGGCCGCCGGGATTCCTTCAGCGATATTGGTTTTCTTTACAGCAGATTCGACAAGTTTTCAACTTTGAGAAAAACGGGTTATTTGACTGGCTGATAAATAGCGGGGCCCTCCGGGCGCGTTACGACGGGGCGGTGGCTCCTCTGAACGCGGGGCGTCGGTTCCGCGCCGACCCGGTGTCAGTGACGCCGGGTCGGCGCGGAACCAACGCCCCGCCGTCGTTTTTTTCGTGACGCTGGGTGTGATTCCGGAATCATTGATGTTTTCGCGGATGTGACAGTTGTTGCAGGAGGGTCTCCGTAATGGCCTTGGGATTCAGGGACGTTGATTTCCTGATAGGCGTTCACAACACTATCCCTCTGTCTCTCTTTCTCTCCACAAGTGCTGAAGCCCGGGGCTCTATTCGGCTACGCGATGAACGGGCACAGCCAAATGAAATGCTATTATCACTTTCCACTGCCGATGAAGGATACGTTTATTCTGGTATAGATTATAAATATATTTCTATTTTTTTTAAAAGATAATTAAAATAATTTAGTGACATGCATTTTTGTAAATGTTATAGCCCATCTTAAGCAAGCACAATAGAACTATTTGAAAGTACAACCATCACATGATTTGCAACCTCAATATAATGTTACTTATGCCTCAGTTTGTCGCACTTAACGTGTTAAAATAATACAGACTGAAATATTATTTAATAACAAACTAAACGTTCAATGCAAGTACTCATCAATAAACACAAAATAATCATGATAATACACTTATAATACATAAAATAGAATCAATATTATTACCATGGTTTTATTACTTAGGGTATAATACACTTTTACCTTCATCAAAAACATGCGATGCTTCGCTATATTTCCTCAGATGTAATTTATTACACTGGTATATATAAATAGCAGATGAGTCATTCTAGATCACATTACCACAAACAAGATAAAATGCGCCCTGATTGGGGGAGTGGAAGAACGCCTGACTGCCACGCTAGTCATGGTCCCAGATTCGAGACCCGCTGATCTTGTGTGGGTCTTACAGATACATATCCCTGTTTCTTCCCTCTCAGTGTGAATATAGATAATAACGTCAATGGCGGGCTCGTCGAGTTAAGACGTAGAAACCAGTAGTGTATCGACGTTAATTCCACCAACATTTTTATATAAAGTTCTTGATTTCACGTAGGGTCACGCGCTGCACGCTCCTTCGCCTTGATAATCATGGTCCCATAAACAGGATAAAACATGTCGTCCCCTTGGAATTAGAAGGTGCTAAGCTGCCACTTTACAACGTGCCAGCTTGGCACCTTTCAACTCTGAGGGAACGATATGCATTCCCAAATGTGTGATAACAATCTCAGAACGTCTTTTTTGCTGTCACAAACAACATTTTTCAATTATCTACTGCCCGTCTCCTTAATTTACACCTTTTATAAGCAATTACTGCCTTTTAGATTTTCACGGCAGTACTGCACTCGTGCCATTTGAGGGGGGGGGGGGGGGGACCGCGCGACAGCTCTGATTTGCGCATCCATCTTGAATGATGACTGAAAATTGATGAGTGTACCTTTAAATTTGAGAGGTATGTGTCAGACAGAAGACGTATTGGGTAATGACTTAGATTAGCTGTCACCCGGCGTGTGATGGGTGGACACTTAATCTAAGTTAATGCTGATTAACACCGCCATGAAAAGCCAAAAGGCTGTATCTACTTCCTTCGCAAATACGCAGATGCTGCCTGCAAGCTTTGCGGGGCAGGACAGCTAAGACTGTAATATACTGCTGTAACACGTCAAATAATCGTTCTTGATTCTTTTGTGAAGTTGAGCCACAAAACATTAATTTTGTCAGTGTCTTTTACCCTTTCAAGTCCGAATTTACCATTGTAATCTTTATCTACTACAAGTCGCGAATTCCTGTCGCAATTCCCGACTTGTAGTGGCAAGAAATGGATGGCAAAACAAAGTTTCTTTTTTTATTTCATAAACACATTTCTGCGATGCAGCGTGCTCGGCCTCGAACCGCTATGGCTCACATTTCGATTCCTCTGTCTACAGGGCAGTGTCATCTTATTATTCTTGTTATACTAAAAATGTTATCCTGGTCGAGTTTAGCTTCAATAAAAAAGTAAAGAACATCAAATAAAAGAATATACAGTCGCTGATTTCCTCTGTAGAGTTTTTTCTGAATTTATTCAAAATACATAATATCGATCTCTAGCCACAAGAGTTTTGTAAGCCCACTCAAATGAGGGGGGCATAAGATATCGTTGTTGCTATGAGTCAATACGTTACGACACGGTTGATAAAAATGCTAGTCGAAGTCGAGGGGTTTATAATGTCAGAATAGGGCGCATATTAACCTCAAAACCCCTAAGCGCGAAAAGAGTCGTTTTCAATCCGTTTTGATAGCCGTTTAAATCGCGGTTATCGGGGGGATGTGTATTCAAACATCCACATCTGCAAATGGTTAAACAAATTGTTATGAGTAATTTTACCCACTTGAAGCTGTGTGTCGCGGTAGCGAGACACAACTTCAAGTGGGTAAAAAAGTGGGTAAAAAAAATATTTGTATTGTCCTTGCTTGACATTTGCGCCGGTGTTAAGCCACACGAAGTGAGACGCGGTGACGTTTTCAGCCTTGATTTTTTTGCCACATTATCTACATTAAATCCCCGAGCGAGTACTAATATTTTTTAGCACTTACATGAATAAAAACAACACATACTTTAAAAACTGACACTGTCACGATTTGAAATCGGGATTTTTTGAACAGCGACGTCGAGAAATTGTACGAATTTCAGGCAATGTATTTTGATGCATCGGGAGTACTAACAACACATTTGCACAATTCGAAGGTTTTTGTCGTGTATCTAGGAGACAAAACTATAAATTTTTTGCAAGAAACGACTCAAATAATAATATGATGCACCAGACTGCATACATCACCTTTTATTTCCGTTGTTGGAATAGAGTTTTTTCAGAAAAACGGTAAAATCATGCAAAGAATTACAACAAAAATATGATTTAAAGAGAGGAGAGGTATATACATCACTGGTCAGCAAGGGCAGGATTCTGGGAGGTAGCTACGCCCCCCCCCCCCCAAAATCCCTGGTCGGTTATAAATCAACCCATCCACAAGGTGCTCATTTCCAGGAGGGGGGATGAGATTCCGGGTAAACGTTGTCACTGTCTATGACGCTGGCCCAACACCGAAACAATTTCCCGGCGTGGACGTTTCGCCGCCATGTCTCCACCGCAGTCCGGGAGGATATTTCGGAGCGGCCTCGGTAATGGCTTCGCTTTTAGTGGCACCGTCGGATGCTACCGGGAATTAATGCGGTCAGATCAAGCCTGTGTCAGTTTTAAAAAGAGGTCTCTATACCCAGCTACAAACTAAAAACGCTGTATGCGGACTTCCATCTATGAATAGGGTGTTTTTATGACGGGGCGTTGCCTAATATAATGTGTATGTTGCTATTAAGAGATCGTATAAGAGCTATTAATAGTTAGGGAGAAGATACTTTCATATACCACGCGTAAATACCCTTTGTGGGCACCTGTCTACAGTTTGCGGTGGTGCTGTGGTTATAGAACGCGCCTGTGATTTTGTACACTGATCTATCATTGGGTACATTTAGCGACACTGCCTAGAGGAGTGAAGTGATTTTGTAGTGGGAGGTTTTGTGTTCAAATCCCGTCACTGCCACTTGACCGTATACATACATGTAAGGCGAATCCATTCATTCCGGGTCCACTATTAATGTCGCCCTAGATAATGCCGGTGTAACCGCCCAGATTAACCCCCCACTGAACTATACCCGGGTATATTCTGGACTATACCCGGGTATAATCTGGAATATAACCTGGGGTATAGTCAGGGAGCTTCCAGACTATACCTCAGGGTATACTCTGGGAGCTCCCAGAGTATACCCCACAATCCCAGACTATAGTCCATCAGATGCAGGGTGGGGTATAGTCTGGGAGATAGGGGTATACTCTGGGAGATATTATATATGATTACAATCAGTTATAAATTTAAACTAATTATAAACTAACTTTCTAGGGGCTAGACTACATGTCTCCTATGGTAACATTTTGATGATTAGAGTGTCATGTGCCTCATAGGGGCCTACAGCAATATTCTGTGGACTGGATTGTCACATGTCTCCTATAATAAAACTTCTGATAGCTAGATCATTATATATCTTTTTTATTAACCATCTGGGGTCTAAATAAAAATGAAATGAATGGGGTTTTAGGCCATATGCATTAACCCTCCGGAGGCTAGAGTATCACGTGTCTCGTGTATTAACCCTCTGAGGGGCTCGACTATCCTATATTATTCTTCTGATGGTTAGATTATCACATGTCTCATGTCTTAACCCTCTGGGGACTAGACTATCTTAAGATTTCTATGTTAACCTTCTTATGGCTAGAGTATCACTTGTCTTATGTATTAAGATTTTGGTGGCTAGATCTTCACATGTCTCATGCATTAACCTTCTGGGGCTATTTATGTCTCCCATCTTAACCTTCTGATGGCTAGAGTATCATTTGTCGCATACATTAACTTATTTGGTGCATACAAATTGAATGCTTTCGGTGTACAACTGGGTGCGCAACAAATAATGAATTGGTGCGCACCAATTAATTATTTGAAATATTTGGTGCGCGCCATTACTCAGCTAGAAATTGTGATACTGCAGCCCCCAGTGGGATAATAAAGGAGACCTCTAGCCATCGAAAGGTTAATATGTGAGACATATGAAAGTCTAGCCCTCCAAAAGTTTAATCAATGAGGCATGTGATGCTCTAGCCACCAGAAGGTTAATACACCAGACATATTATACTCTAGCCATGAGAAGGTTAACATGGCGGACATAAGATAGTCTAGTCCTCAGAGGGTTAATACATGAGACATGAACTATGTCAGATTACGATCACATATTATATCCATAATTGATTGTAAGTCATATATGATATCTCCCAGAGTATATACCCCTATCGCCCAGACTATACCCCATCCTGAATCTGGTGGGGTATAGTTTGGGCTTGTGGGGTATACTCTGGGAGCCCCGGTTACACCGGTACAGGGCTTATAACAATGTATCACAAGAGAATATGTATAATTATGTGGTTTCCCCTTTACAATCGTCAGTGAAACTAGAGTTGACGTGATTATATATTAATTTAACCTTCCTTACAACATAATATTAACCACAACAATTTATCTCCTATGGTAGCATGGATTTCTATGGCGCATTACATACTAGTTTAAGTCTTCAGAAAAAAAGTCTGTATAAGTATAAAGTCTGACGGTTGATTTCTAAGGTAAGACAAGTGAAGCATTAAGTAGTGAATTTTAAGGTGCTGTACTTTATCAAATCCTAAATATGATAATTAACATATATAACATCAAGTCTGAGTAAAGTGTCAAATACAAAGTCTGAAAGTATGCAATTATGCATGCTTTGAGAATTTTGTTGTTATTTTCTTAGAATGTAGAAGAGTAACGTTTTATTATTTCGCTTTTTTTCACATGACTGACATTTCCTAATCATTACGAGAAGATAGTTGCCGAACACTTCTCATAATTTACACAATGGAAAGCGCCTATTTGTCAGTAGATATTTATAGTTCGAGGTCCTAGAGAGAAAGATACACTGACCCCCTGCTGGTTTAATGTTGGGCCACCGTCGCAGTCACGCGGGACTTTACAGCTCCCGTCTGTCCGCTCAGAGACCCTTCTACGTCATGTTTACGGTTTTACTTGACTTGTGGCGATGCCACACGATCTCTGACTCATTCCTAATAGGGTCTAATTCTATCAAATCACAACCACAATCAGCATCTTCCTTAAGTTGCTCAAGTATTTCGACATGAATGAATGCTTCCAAATCAATTAAATATTTCAAACACGTCTCTGACGAGATACAAATTTTGAATATTCCAGTCGTAAGAGCCTAACTGTCAGTCAGTCAGTCGGTCAGTCAGTCATACGGCTTTTACAAAATACATTGACAGATGTAGCGTATAGGAATTTGTAATCGTGCCCGACTGTGGCTCGATCTCTGTTTTACTTTTATTGATTATTCCATTTCTAGTATTAATCGTGAAGTGGATTTAGTCCCCATTGAAGGAAACGGGCGGGGGCCCTAGGGTAGTGGTTAGCACCACTGCCTTTCACGCCAGAGCTCGAGGTTCGGTTCCTGGTCTCGGCGGTTTGAAAGAAACAAAAATGTTTCTTCCCCATCCACGTATGAAAGTCAGTGGAAAGCCTCCGTGACCGAGAGGTAGCGTGCTCGGCCTCAGACCGCCAGGGCTCGAATTTCGAAGCCTGTGTCTAGAGGACAGTGTCATCTCAATCATCTCACCATCCTCAGGAGGTTCTCCTGGCCCAGTTTAGCCTATATGTGCACAAAGGTGGCCTAAAGCCCGATTCATTTCATTTCATTGAAGGAAACTTGATGAAGATTAAATAATTAGCGATCTCATCGGGAAGCATCCTGATTTCGTACAAACTCTTTACTTCGGGCTGGTTTGGTTCGACTCCCGCTGATCAGTGCACTCTCAGTCTGACGGAGCCTTTGATTGATTGAAATCTCTGCCCGGGAACCCACGCGGCGGGTTAACTTTAAAGTTAGTCAGTAAACAGTCTCTAAACGACGCACGGATCACAGGGAACAGGTAGTGGATTTGGGAGGCCGGCACACCAGGTCGGACATAGCGGCGGGTCCTTCGGGATCCAGCGTGGACCGCCACAAACACTCCCGCCCGGCAAATCCATTTTACCGCCGCGGGGGACTCCCCCGCAGGCCATGAGAGACACAGCGGTTGCCCAGGGCCGGTACAAAGTGGTGCTAACATCTGCGACGTTTGCCCAACATTGAACCGGCCCTGGGAGGATGGAGACAGCGCCGGTTCAAAGGTGAACAGTCTGGAGAGCGTCTTCAGCGATAGTCTTTGTCCGTCGCCCTGTAAATGTTCTGGAACAACTTGTTCTTTTTCTGGAACGCTGCGCCGGGAATGATCCGGGAAACTGGAGACTTTCAAGCAGTAGTGACGGGCCAGTGTTTTATCACATTATACATTAGGCGTGCAGCTGGGAGCCCAACGCTTATTTAAGGAGTTTAATGCTCATTTATGTATATGGCCACATCAAGGATCATCTGAAAGTAATTTTGTCTTCTTTCCGATAGTGCCTGCTGTGGAGCAGTGGCTATCTGCAAAAATTGTGAAAATTAGGGTTAAAGACAGGTGGGGTGTTAATTAATTGGTGATTATAATAGCTCGGACATTTTATGGCAAAGGACGCCCAGGCACACCACAATTTGCAAAAGTTGAAAAACAATTACCAATCAGTTCAGAGTCATCTAGAGAAAAAAATCTTTAAAATTTCCTGAAATCCAATTGGTCGAAGGATGTCTAATTTGCATAAATCCAAGATGGCCGCCACTTTTTTTAGGGAGCATACTTTTTATATATGAATTTTCAACAAATAAAGATAATAAACAAGTGTAATACCACTTTTTCGTGTAATTTTAACTAGAGAATCCATTTCTGATATTATTAAGATGATCCAAAGTCATTTTTGAGGTTAAGAGGTCAATATCAAGGTCAAAATACGAAAATGTGATTTTAACAAATTATAATAGCAACAACTGTAATACCCCATTTTGATGTGTTTTTGACAGAATAATCAATTTATGGTCATATTTGATGATATTCAAGGTCATTGTCAAGGTCAAAACGTCAATTTCAAGGTCAAGGTCAAGAAAGCGAAGATATGAAATTTATCAAATACAAATTAAAACACGTGTAATACCTCTTTTTAATGTGATTTTGTCTGGGAATTAATTTCTGATAGCATTTATTCTGATTATTCGAAGTCATTTTCAAGGTTGCAACGTTAATTTCAATGAGACAAATGGGAAATATATATTTATATTAAAACGAGTGTATTACAAATGGAAACAAGTGTATCACCTCGTTTTCGTGTTATTTTAACTGGGATCCAAGGGGCTATCTTAGGGGGTCAGAATCCCCTTTTCAAAAGATTCCAAAAATATTTCAAACACAGGAACTTGCCCTAGTGCTGTTTTATTGTTGGGGCAGGGTCATAGACAGTCACCCAGCATTAAGGATTGGTCCAATACTCTAATGTATGCCTCCTGATCGCTGGACCATGTCTACAGTTTATACAGTAATGAAGAAGGGAGATGTCAGTTGCGTTTTGTCAGTCGTATTCTGTTTAGACGATTGATCATCAATTTTACAGTATAGCAATGCAGGTGATGTGGAGTTCACCAGGATAAGGTTCTGGCCACATAACGAGGCTTGGCGGATTTCACACACAATGTTGTTTTATCTCAGACATTGAGATGTTGACGTGTGGGGGGTGGTGGTCTGCGTGACATTTTAATAGACTCTGACGTCTATGCGTATGCCAGTGTTGACCAAATGCTTTCTGGAAAATAATATAGGACAGCAGTTCTTCGGTTGACACTTGTATATGAAGCGATGATGAGATACCTGATATACCTAATATACCTGATATACCTAATGGTGTCCTTCTTTAAGTGGTGTGAACAGAAAGCGCATACTATCTGTAGAGGACTTTGGAATCAACTCCTTGATGTGCATGTTACTGTGGGGGAATAACATTGTCATCCACGAGGAAGTTCCCAGAGCTAATTTGAGTAACATCATTATCGACAACCACTACTAAAGATATTCAATGAAGCAGGCTGCACGAAATCCCCGACATTCAAATACTGGAATGCATATATCATTGCTGTTGAAATTCTGATATATATGCTGAAAGGGTAGGTGATTGGAAACAGCATTCATGTTACCGGGCTATGATGTTGCCATACCTGTCTGCCGTTAATAAACATAACTATTCAAAATTGCTTCCCGTCTATATTCTTGACACGACAGCGTTACCTGCAGCCGTTGACTTGGAGTTCGGAGATGGTAAATTCAGTGTGTATCAGTCTTCTAGTCCTTTTCGCGGAATAAGTTCGGATTTAGCTGGCATAAAAGACTGTCATAAAATATTCACAGAGCGATGGTGGCAATGTTGGAATAACACACAAGAATCCGGCAGTCATGCGGTGGTCACTGGTGAGACATATTACAGGACAGTATGTTAAAGTTAAGATAGATGATGAATATACTGATGAGCAGTCATAGGATAAAGAACATGCATCATTACAGCCATAAAAAGTGAAACAGAATGCAGAACAAGCTCGGATTATGGATGAACACCAACAGGTATCCATGTTTCAATAGTAATCCAAAATTATCTAATAAACTCAGTTGACGTCGGACAGGAGAAACTAAAAACATTTGTGAAATCTACACTAACACGTGATAAATCCAATAACAGTTTTTATAGCCCAATAAAGAGAACACCTTTAACAACATTTGCTTATATGAAAAAGAAAACGCAGAAGCTTTGAAAAATGCTAATAAGGCTCGCTGTTCTTAATCCAGACTTTGTATTTCGAAGAGCTTTAGTTCTCTGAGAATGTCGGTAAGATGTTATGTTAGAAATTATCATGGGTCATCGAATGGAGCTTCACCTATTAGCTTGTGCCATAAAGATGGCTTCGTGTGCAAGAATGCCAGATCTGAATATGTTGTTATGCTAGAGAGTTCAACGTCTCTATTGAAAGATATACCAATAAATCCGATAAACACAGTGATTATTAATGATGGAATGGCTTTCATACAAGGCATTAAATGTCAGCAATTTAAAACAAAATCATGAATCTGGCCAAGCTCTATATGCCAGTGTTCTGATGAAACAATTTATTGTTGACACCATTATAGAGGTGTTTGACAGGTATATTATTGAATTATCTGTAAAAGCATGTCGGGCAGGTCCTGATGCTCATAAGATTTACAGACGGTTCTCGTCCAATTGCACCATGGAAGAAGTTATTGGATGTATCTGAGAATAAGCTGAATTTCATTCACTATCTATGCCAATGCCTCACAGTTGCTTGTAAAGAATTATCACACACACACCAAGAGAATACCTTGTCTCGTAGGCAGTGGAAATGAAGAAGTTCTCAAAATAACACATAACGGCGTCGCGAAGGCACGCGATCTGTTCAGTTCACATGAAGAATCAGATAGCAAAATTATTATATTCCATGCTGTTTCTTCTGACAAAGTTTTGCGGAATCAAATAGAAATGAGGGTATTAGGCCTAATCATCATTTTTTCAGATACTGATGTACTGATGTACACTACTACAAATATATATGCAGCCGAATTATGGGTTTACATTGGTAATGTCACAATAACAGCAGACAAACAAAATTGCACACTTGTACACGATATAATGTAGTAACTTGGACGATACTCATTGTGACATTTCTACTGAAGTACACTCCCTTACAGTTTGTGATACAGTATATGTGATGTATGGATTGGGGGGAATTGTTATGAAAGTGCTTACACAATTCTCCAAACCAATTTAAAGGTTCTGCTAAAACTTCTTCAAAGTGAGCAGTATCTATGGCAAGCAAGAGTACGGAAACATGCACATATAGACTTAGGTTCACCTATTGACTTTGGGTGGAGACAGGATAGTGGAATATTGGTACCTGTCTACTTTGAAAGTCAAACTGTATCACATTTGATTGACAGTCAGAAATGTGACTGTAGTCATAGACAATGTGTTCAACGGGATGTAAATGCTCCCATGCATTTGATTATGTTTGTGTGCAGCGTAATGTATGAATAACTTAATAACGCCGGTGGAAGATAGTAATGTTGACATTAATCGAACAATGTAATCCTAGCACAATCATTGATATGGGACGATGCCACACATTTCACACTTACTTTATTAAGATTATATATTTACAATCATCATGAGGCCCCATAATTTATCCTAATGTAATCATACATAGGCCTATGATAATACCATCGCATTTTTATATTGCTGTAATATGTTTGATAATAGTGAATATAATTAGCTGTGTCTCACCGAAAACTATTTGGATTATCTAAAGTGAGCTACAATAATCGTATGTATAGTTTTTTAATTTGATGTAACGCTGACCCAGCTCTCATCCAATATTTTCTGTTGGAATAATTTTAGTGGCATAAATGTTGTGTTTCAAGAAACAAAATGGCATAAAAGTTCTTGAATTTATAAATTGGATATATGCTCTCGGTGACGGGGACTGCATGAACTTTGCTTTGCATGTCTGGATGGATTTGTCGGGCACGCGTTCAAAAACTGAAACATGGTCACACGTTTTGATGTTTGTTATGTCATCAAGTTCAGTACTTTTTTTTATCTAAAGTTTGTGAATTTGGATCAAATAATTCGTGTAAGACAGCTGGCCCATTAATTAATATTAATTACATAAAATAGAGAAGTTAATATAACTTATTATTATCACACAGATCCTAATATCAGTAATGTTGTTCTCACGGTCCCCTTGTCGGTGAGAAATATCGTATTATTATTACAAAACTATTATTTAAACTGCTTTATTTGATTGATTGATTGATTGATTGATTGATTGATTGATTGATTGATTGATTGATTGATTGATTGATTGATTGATTGATTGATTGATTGATTGATTGATTGATTGATTGATTGATTGATTGATTGATTGATTGATTGATTATTTTATTAATTGATTTATTGATTCATTTCAATCAATCAATCAATCAATCAATTTGTCATTCATTCATTCATTCATTCATTCATTCATTCATTCATTCATTCATTCATTCATTCATTCATTCATTCATTCATTCATTCATTCATTTATTCATTCATTTATTCATTCAGTCATTAATTCATTCATTCATTTATTCATTCATTCATTTATTCATTCATTCATTCATTCATTCATTTATTTATTTATTCGATAATTTTATTATCTAGTCATCTACCAATCAAACCTCTCTGATCAGTGTCATCATAATAACAGCTCGTGTAATCTAAGGACACCATTGTGATTTTTTTAAGCAGACAGTTCAACTACACGTACATAACTTGCTCGTCACAAGGCCGAGAATCAAATAATCCAATCAAACCTCACCGATATGACCACGCAAAGAAAAAACAGTGGTGAATGATTACTTTTCAAGTGATCAGTAACTGCTGTTTGCTTCCGCATGGCAGAGTATTGCTCCTGCTGAGAGCTGCCAGATCTCGGGGATAATCGCACCGTGACATGCACATTCTCAGATTGTGTGATTCCTCGAGTTGGAAGCAACCCTGATTGACTCTTTCGAGACTGGTCTGTGAATTCAGACCTCCACCATTCCCAGCCTGTGGATCGCTGGGGAAAGGAGTGAGTGCTTTCTGCAGTATCGCAAGATTTTTTTTAAAATCTTGTGAGGGTTGTCATGATTTTAAATTTAAAGTACACTTCATAATAGATTGCACTGCACGCTAGTTATGTCCAACTAATGAAATGAAATGAATCGGGCTTTAGGCCACCTTTGTGCACATATAGGCTAAACTAGGCCAGGAGAACCTCCTGAGGATGGTGAGATGATTGAGATGACACTGTCCTCCAGACGCAGGATTCGAAATTCGAGCCCTGGCGGTCTGAGACCGAGCACGCTACTTCTCGGTCACGGAGGTTCCCCACAATACTGACTTTCACACGTGGATGGGGAAGAAACATTTTTTTGTTTCTTTCAAACCGCCGAGACCAGGAACCGAACCCGGAACTCTGGCGTGAAAGGCAGCGGTGCTAACCACTACCCTAGGGCCCCCGCCATATGTCCAACTATCCAGCCAGATGTAGGCCTATTTAAAATACGCCATGGGGGCATACAAGCGATGAGCCCGCTTTCCCACTTAATAAATTAAGTTTTTTTTTAATTCTTACTCACTTGAAGTGCAATGCAATGCAATGCAATGCAATGCAATGCAATATAATGCAAAACAGCCAAAATACAATGCAGCTAAAATGCAATACGATGCGATGCGATGCAATACGATGCGATGCAATGCAATGCAATGCAATGCAATGCAATGCAATGCAATGCAATGCAATGCAATGCAATGCAATGCAATGCAATGCAAATGCAATGCAATGCAAATGCAATGCAAAGTAACGCAATGTAATTCAGTGTAATGCAATGTAATGCAATGTAATGCAATGTAATGCAATGTAATCCAATGTAATGCAATGTAATGCAAGGCAATGCATGCAATCTAATGCAACGTAATGTATTCGAGACGATGTAATGTATTTGAGACAATGCATTTGATGTTTATTGTGTCCCTTTTTACGATTTTAACGACCTCAATTACTTTGCACATGTTTACCCCTGTAGGTAAATATTTAACGCTGTTACAACATAAAGGCCAGCATTGGGTGATTGTATGGCGCTGACTGGCTTTGTTATCTAAGTTGTGACTTGTTGTTTAGCACTGAGAGGCCCGACATACAATATACCTGTTATTTGTAATAGTTCCTAACCACACACACTTCCGAGAAAAGAGGAATGGTTTTGGGAGTATGTCGTCTGTCTAATAAAGATCGAATTTGCTTTGGTTTTTAACTAGTCGAGTTCCAATGTTTACAACCGAAATGAAATTTTATGTGGGTGAACATATAATCTAATTTAATCCAGTCTAATCTTATATAATGCAATCTAATCTAATCTCATCCAATCTAATTTAATCTAAGGTAAACCAATTCCAATGCCACCTTGTTTTTATAAAACAAGTCAATGTCAACAAAAATACTCTGGTAAATTTAATGTAGAGAACTGTGGCCTAATTTTATGAGAACCAATGTATTATATAATATTGTTTGCACAATAATTATTTAGAGACGCGAAGTCTCATGAAAACAGTGTTGCTGCCCAATATTGAACATCAATGCAATGTAATGTACATGTAGGTGATGAAAGGCAATTCGTGGCGCCATAATTATCCTGGCACTGTATGCATGAATACCCGATTTTATTTAATGTTATCCTTGTGTGGACTCAAATTTCAATCACCTTTTGTTCAGGAGCAAAACATGGATACAAAAATGAAGTTGTTGTGATCGCCGTTTGGCTGACAGCTGCATATAATCACATAATTGCATTTCTTCCTTTCGATCTTCACATGCACCAAACATTGTGTCTACGCCTCAATGTATTGTAATGCAACACAAACCATAAGTACAAAGTACCAACATTTTTACTATGCCAACATTGCTTCACAACTCTGCCAACGTCTATGACGTCTATGACGTTGGCAGAGTTGTGAAACAATGTTGGCCCTGTGATTATTGTTGTGTCTGATGGGATTAATCAAATTCCAGACAAATTGGTTCATTTTAATTCATCAGCAATGAGTTTTTGTCGTGCTCATCCCTCTCGCACTGAACGATTATATGACAGTGTGTGTCTTCGTCATCTGGTCGCACGGAGCCCGCCAGGACCAGTTCATTAACAGATTAATAGACATGGTTGGTGGATAATGGACACAAGTGGTTTATGGAATGAGCGTCCAGATATAGAGTTTGCCATAACCAGAGCTGAGAGGATGAGTGGATTGGACTGAAACAAGGTGAACGTAGATTATATTTGACAGGGAGGAGTAAGCGATACGAAAACGGAATTGATAGTAATTGCGTCATAGCCTTGTTTTGTATTTTTTGCCGTGCCATCAGCATAATTTATTGACACTATAATTATGTTTGGTATGGCACGGAACGAAAGTGCATCAACAAGTTATAGTTGTATTTTTATTTCTAGATCTGAAGACATCCATAATTATATTAATTTGCTGCTGTGTCTGTGCGAATTATCTTAGTCGTTGGAAAGAGTTGGGTTAGTCGTGCTGGTATAGAATCAAATATAATTTTGCATTGAGTTGCGGTATCCAATTTATGGAAATTACTAACTAAGCTGTGGCAACGAGTTATATAATGATATGGAAGGAATGATTTTGACACGAGGTACCACGCTATGTAGATGAGCTACGTAATTATGTACGAGATACAAAATTATGGGAGCGTATTATGCATTAATTGAAAATGTTATCTTTATAGCAATGACGATGATTTATCACAATGTGTGACATTAATTGTATTTTCACAAAATTAAACGTTATTGATAAAGGACATGCCAATAAGAAGTATTCGTATTTCGTGGAGCATATTCGAAATTGCTCGTGTTCTGTTGTAGTCTGGGAGGAATATTAACCCTTTAACCGCTAAATTATTCATTATTATCCCCATCGGTTACAATCCCAAACTATACCCCTGGCAGAACGTGTTGAAGTATCGTGTCACGTACAAGGTGAAGACAAACGATGCTAAAACACACCAAACCAGACAATGATAATCTGGTGAAGTGGAAAATAAAGAGCCGAGCCGCGTGATAAAATTCACCTCTTCTTTGATTAACCGCCTGTGAAAGTGTAAAAGAACGGAGGCTGAACCCAAATCTAGTTCAATGTGGGGCCAAGTTCGGAGACGTTGGCCCCACACTGACCCAGAATAATGGCCAATGAGTCGTACTTCCCAGGAAGTTCATTAAGTGATATTCATCACTGCCAAGTGAAAACTGTGATTTTTTAGGAGATTATTGGATAAAGTGATCAGTCATCTGTCAAACTGATACCAGAGACGGTTTTAAACACTTGATCCGATGTTGTTTTTACTGCAGACAAGCCCAAACGTTTTAATTAACGACTTCAGGTTTCAGCAGTGAAAGTTGATTAGCTACGTTAGTGAAGTGTGTAGGCTTGCATCAGTCAGTCAGTCAGTCAGTCAGTCAGTCAGTCAGTCAGTCAGTCAGTCAGTCAGTCAGTCAGTCAGTCAGTCAGTCAGTCAGTCAGTCAGTCAGTCAGTCAGTCAGTCAGTCAGTCAGTCAGTCAGTCAGTCAGTCAGTCGGTCGGTCGGTCGGTCGGTCGGTCGGTCGGTCGGTCGGTCGGTCGGTCGGTCGGTCGGTCGGTCGGTCGGTCGGTCGGTCGGTCGGTCGGTCGGTCGGTCGGTCGGTCGGTCGGTCGGTCGGTCGGTCGGTCGGTCGGTCGGTCGGTCGGTCGGTCGGTCGGTCGGTCGGTCGGTCGGTCGGTCGGTCGGTCGGTCGGTCGGTCGGTCGGTCGGTCGGTCGGTCGGTCGGTCGGTCGGTCGGTCGGTCGGTCGATCGGTCGGTCGGTCGGTCGGTCGGTCGGTCGGTCGGTCGGTCGGTCGGTCGGTCGGTCGGTCGACTTTCACTCATTCATTCATTCATTCATTCATTCATTCATTCATTCATTCACTCATTCATTCATTCATTCATTCATTCATTCATTCATTCATTCATTCATTCATACATGCATTCATTCCTTAATTCATTCATATATTTATTCATTCATCAACCCATGTATTGATTGATTGATTGATTGATTGATTGATTGATTGATTGATTGATTGATTGATTGATTGATTGATTGATTGATTGATTGATTGATTGATTGATTGATTGATTGATTGATTGATTGATTGATTGATTGATTGATTGATTGATTGATTGATTGATTGATTGATTGATTGATTGATTGATTGATTGATTGATTGATTGATTGATTGATTGATTGATTGATTGATTGATTGATTGATCGATCGATCGATCGATCGATTGATTGATTGATTGATTGATTAATTGATTGATTGATTGATTGATTGATTGATTGATTGATTGATTGATTGATTGATTGATTGATTCATTCATTCATTCATTGATTCATCGATTCATTGATTCATTGATTCATTCATTGATTCATTGATTGATTCATTCATTCATTCATTCATTCATTCATTCATTCATTCATTCATTCATTCATTCATTCATTCATCCATTCATTCATTCATTTATTCATTCTTTCATTCATTCATTCATTCATTCATTCATTCATTCATTCATTCATTCATTCATTCATTCATTCATTCATTCATTCATTCATTCATATATTCATTTAGTAAGTCAGTCAGCCACATAAATGACGTGACCATCATGCAATGAGACAACAATTGGTGTTTGGTCGTACTTGGTTTTTATTAGGACAGGTGGGAGCTATTGGAAGATGAGAAAAATCGTGGTGCATTGTTAAAGCGCCTTACTGTCACGCCGGTCATGTTGGCGTCCGTGGTTAGAGTGGGTATTTCAGAAACAGAAAATGTATATACTAAAACGTGATATGTATAAAAAGCGCAAGTACAGATTTTTGTCAAGCAGCAGGACCATGGAGACCAATTTGAAATTATCATAAAATAAAAATGTCTTGGTTAGCTCTTTCTGTTTCATTCAAATACCTATGTCTACGGTCATTATAAATATTTTCATTCTTTCAGTGTGGAAGTCGTCTTTATACGTCAAATCAGACGTCTACACACGTGTGTCAGATTTTGAAGCCGCGCTAAAAGAGTTGAGAGCTGTGCCAACAATAAATTGCTAGACATTGCAAAACAACGTGTCAGGACTTATATCCCGATTCATCACATGATTTCTATCAAATCAAAAGATTTATAATAAAATCACCCAAGTGGGCCTAATCCGTGGGTGTTAAAATAGCTCATGTGCTTCAATTTAAATGGAAATTACCTGAATATAGTGGAAGTTATAGAGGGTAAAAAATATGAAAAACCGCGACCAGTATTATACACCATGATAATCACGTGATATTAAGACAATGTTCCTCTTCAACGTTTTGTAACGATCGTTTATTATTGCTATTTATTTATTTATTGTGTATAACTAGCTGGAGTGCTTTATGTACTGTTGTTGCGCTGAAAAAAATTATAATTCCAAATGAACATTTTGAACTTTGTAAAAGTTAAAAATGTAAACAAAATTTTTAATGAAAAATGGAAATGAAAGAGGGAAAAAAAAGAAGCAATAAATAAATAAAAGAAGGACTGAAGAAATGATGGAGGAAGGAAGGAAAAAAAGATAGGAAGTAAAGAAGAGAGGAAGAAAGGTTTAAATGCATATACATGCTTAAATGTGCAATATGGTGTGACAGGCTGTAGCGTTAACTCCCATACAGCGATTCCCGCCCCACCACCGATGTGAACTTGCTCCTTGATTTATAATGCTGAAACCCGGCTTTGTAGCCTCATCGTGAAAGTTGGGGCTCGCATTTATCACTCAATAATAATAGTCATAGTTTGAACCCACTTGAACCCACAATTACAATTAGGTTGCATTTCGCTCTGAGGTGTGATGTGAGGCCCCCACGAGGCCGAGGGCATGTCTATAAGTCATCAGCCCTGTCAAGATGTGAAGGGGACAAAGCGATCCACCCCAATTTTTGGATGTCCCCAGAGGGGTGTCGGGTTCTTCCTAAATTATGCAATACAATTGTGGGTGGGTGACATGTTCGTGTCAACATTAATCTTTGTTTTCTCCACATAGTGAGTGAGTGAGTGAGTGAGTGAGTGAGTGAGTGAGTGAGTGAGTGAGTGAGTGAGTGAGTGAGTGAGTGAGTGAGTGAGTGAGTGAGTGAGTGAGTGAGTGAGTGAGTGAGTTGATTATTCAAATATGCAGTCCACTAATTTTAACGTTCCAAATATATTTAATTTGTGTCTCTTTTTTGCGTCGATACATGCATCCGCTTCTCCCTCTGCATTAATATTACTATCGTATGATTAGCCGCATTTTTCCCTCTGCGGGTTCCCCGCGACGTATACAGTTTTTCAGAAACATTATTTTACATTAATGAAGGGTGGTCTGTATGGAATCGGCTTACATAAGCCTTTTGTCTTCTTTACAATTGTATAATTGACTGTATAAATTATGTATGTTTCAAGCATAAATAAACTTTATTTAATTTAATTTATTTGAAACAAAATGCTGAAAAAGCGATTACTTCTAATGTCGACTCAATTATTGGTGCCTTTAAAACATGAGAACATGATGACAGCAATTATTATATGAGGCAGAATCGAAGAAATATCTTGAAATTTCATCACACACTCGGCGGCGCACGTCACGTGAAGGGGCCGAGACTTGGAGGAGAAGTGATTTCACAGCATGACCTCTCACGGTGATGCGGCTCATTCGACTTCCGGGTCACCTTTCAGTCCGCGGCGAGAGTCTCTTCTCCGGGCCTGCGGGGAAAGGGGAAGAATTTGTGGCGAAAAAATCGGGTGCCCTCACAGCGACCCTGGTTGAATGATGAAGACCCCCCGGCGAGGGAGGAACCCAATGTGCCTGATTGAGAATGTGATATGAATAACATCGCCTGAGTCCGCATGACCACCAAAGGAATCCCTTCCATTACCGACCCGTCACACCTTCACCGTGCGAAAACACAAGAACTTGGAGATATTTTCACTGCCGGAACTTGTGTGAGCGCATGCGCTCACACAGGTTCCGGCAGTGAAAATACTTCGTATTATATTCCCCGCTAATGATCCCTCACTGAGAGACTCGTTTGCGGAATGGCCACCACAAGGTGGATATATCATACGGGGATGGGAGCTGCGAGCGATAATGCGTCGAATGACTGTTGTTGCGGCCATGACTTTCAGAGTTTACAACCTTCACGCCCGCGGGTCCCTCTGGTGCCAGCGCCATGAACTCGGGGATGGAGGAGATTAATGTAGGCTCTTACATTTTTATGATATGTGTTTTGCCGCCATGTATATGAGCCTCGGGTGTGGAAATGCACAGACACGGACTTTTACCAAGATGGCGGCTGACGAGTTGGGGAGAAGGGACGCGACCTCTGGCGAAGACTCTCCGCGCATCACTTCCCGTCGCCAGGAGTCAGCAGTGCTCACCAAATAAAATAGAAGACAGTGACAACCGAATCAAGTATTCACTAAAGTAATCATGATGCAATCGTTTCTGCTGAATATTTGTAGGGCAAAAATAATTCGAAATGCTATAATTATTGATAAACGTGGGTCTGTCTTTCACTAAACTTACAACGCTCAAATACAAATGAGTAATACGAGTGTGTTTCGTCGTAAAATAAAAAAGGTTCCCTTCAGGGTGTAATTGTTTTATCGTGATAGAAGATCTGATACCTTATAAGAAGCTAAATTTCCCGAGCATTTCTGACTATATGCAGGTATCGGCAATTTCGGGTCAGTTGAATCAGATATTCCTAGATTTTCATCTGAATTTGAGTTGTTAAAGAACCATATAAAAACAGATCAGAACCAGATAAAACAAGAGGTCCGAAATTCTATAGCACATCCGCCATCAATCTCGTTTTTTAAAAAAAATTTTCGTCTACAAATAATGAAAAGTCCTGTGGAGACCATTTTCTATTTCGGTCAAATCTTGAAGAAATCACTTCACATCTGCATTATTGTTGGGAGTGTTACTTTTAAATTTGATTAATTTCTGCCTGCAAGGTTTTGAGTTCTGCAGCCCACACAAATTCGACGGCCATTTTACATTTCTAACGGATAGTTTGTGTGTTTCTCCGCCATCAAAAAATTATGAGCTTGACCTGTAGCGGCCATTTTAAATTTATGTAGAATATTTATGTTAATAGTATTTTTTACCATTATTTTTTTGTGTTTTTGCATCCTCAAAAACACTATAGACGGAAGCGTTCATTTTGAATTTCGTTGAAAAATTGAAAAATATCACTTCTAGATATTGCTGAGAATATTATTTTTTTTTATATTAATTTTTGACCGCTAGTTTTTGCGCTCATAAAAAATGACGAAGTTGATTAGTGGCGGTATGATGTTGAATTTCAGTAATATCTGATAAAAACCACTTGCTCATCTGCATATTGTTGGAAATGTGATCGTAAATTATGAATAAGTTCTGACTTCAAATTTTTCGAGTTTTTGAAGTTGACCTGTTGCGGTCATTTTGAATTTTGGTAGCACTCACTTTCACATCACAAAAAAGTTTGCCGGAAATGGGGGTCGGGCTAAGAATTTGACACTTTTGTACACCTACCCGATTTTTAGAGAAAATATTCGCTAAAATATGATTTCCGCGTCATTCTCACTCTATCACAATGTTGGGCCAGCTAAATCAAATATTGTTGTACTTATTTTTTTCCATCCATCAGGTCATATATCTGTGGAAATTATATAGTAAAAAAAAAAAAAATTGCAGTAGCATCCCACATCGAAGAGCTATTTTGGATATTGTAGATATGTCGCAAAATGCAATTTTTCATTTTTCTTTTTATAATTTTTTTGCATATAGTTTATGACAACAGGTTCGTTTCTGCACGAAAGTCTCCATGAGCGGTACCATTTGGCTCGGATACATCCCTTAAGTCAGAATTAGGTTACCGATGCTTGATTCTTCGAGTAACTGATCATTATGGTCAATTTCAAAATGACCGCCGTAAAATCCATGATCTCTCCTGAAATGTATTATCAAACAAATTGGTTTTCTTACATTACACTTGACAATCACAGTTTTGGTATCTAATCTTACATTTTAATGCTCGCTTACGTATTTATAAATGCTGTAAAGATATATTTACCACCGAATCCAAGTTGGCGGCCAGAAAATGGTGAAATGCTCAAAATTTCACTTTTTTTGCAAATAGTTAATGAGCACATACTCTAATGGTGTACGATAACCTCCATGAGCGGTATCATTTCATTGAGAGACACGTACCCATGAACAAAAATCATGTGATTAATGCTTGATGTGTTGAATAATTAAAAATTATGGCCTATTTCAAAATAGTCGCTGTGAAATGAATTACCGGTAATTCTCGTAAATTGCATTATTGAACATGTTTGTTGCACAGTTATCTCACAGACACGATTTACCGGGTAAGTGTCTAATCTTACTTTTTAATCCTCACCATGTCCATTAAAAGTATAACAACATGGGGAAAAAGATGGCCGCCGCAACATTGTAAAAATGTCGCATCATTTTACAAATAATTTATGAGCACACGCTCTATTCTATATCTGTATGAAAACCTCCATGAGCGGTATTATTTATTTCAGAGACGTCCTATGAGTGAATATCAGGTTATTAATGCTTGATTTGTTAAGTAATAAATACTGATGGCCGATTACAAATGGCCGCCATGAATCAATGAATACTCCGAAAAGTATTTACCATGCTGTGCATAATGTAATAGTCATTTCAAAAACACGGTCTTGGTATTTAATTTTGCATTTTAATTTTCAGTGAATCCACTGAAAGTAATGTTAAGTACTTTTAGATAGGATCTAAGATGGCAGCAGTGAAAATGACAAGAAATATGCGTTTGTTCAGCTTTGGCCCAGGTGACCTAAAGCGTTGTCTCCTAAAAAAATGAGCATTCAGTTCCCTCTAATTATTGTAATTGTTAAACATATACCACGTAATAATCATTATAGAAACACTGTTTTGGTGTTTACTACAGAGATCACAGCCACCTTAAAAGTTATCTCAGCCACTACAAGGGTTATCTTGGCCACTAACAAACAGGTGTCAGACACTGACAAAGCTATCTAAGCCACTACAAAGTGATATTGGCCTCTGCAGAAGTGATCACATCAACTTTAAAAGTTATCTCAGCCATTACACAAGTCATCTTGTCCACTAAAGAAGCGATCACTTTGAAAATGATCTAAGCCACTACAAAATTAAAGTGATCATAGCCACTTTAAAAGTTATCTCAGCCACTACAAAGGTGATCTTGGCCACTAACAAACTGGTGTCAGCCACTGAAAAAGTTATCGAAGCCACTACAAAGCCACGGAAGTTATCGAAGCCACTGCAAAGATGATCTTGGCCACTAACAAACTGGTGTCAGCCACTGAAAAAGTTATCTAAGCCACTACAAAGCCACAGAAGAAGTGATCACATCCACTTTGAAAATTATCTAAACCACTACAATGTTATCTTGACTACTGAATAGGTGATTACAACCATTCTAAACGTTATCTCAGCCATGACAAAAATGATCTCAACTACCGAAGAAGTGATTACAACCATTTTAGCTGTTATCTCAGCCACTTCAAAAGTAGTCTTGATCAGTGAAGAAGTGATGACAGGCACTTTGCAAATTATGTCAGCCACTACAAAGTGATCTTGGCCACTGAATAAGTGATCACAGCCACTTTTAAATTTATCAAAACCACTACAAAAGTGATCTTGACCACTGATGATGTGATTACAACCATTCTAAAAGTTATCTCAGCCACTACAAAAGTGATCTTTGTCACCGAAGAAGTGATTAGAACCAATTCAAAAGTTATATGTGATCACATCAACTTTAAAAGTTATCTCAGCAACTACAAAAGTGATCTTGGCCAGTGAAGAAGTGATAACAGCCACCTTGAAAATTATGTAAGCCACTACAAAAGTGATCTTGGCCACTAAAAAAGCGATCACACACACTGCCTTTGAAAATGATCTAAGCCACTACAAAATTGATCTTGACGACTAAATAAGTGATCACATCCACTTTAAGTTATCTCAGCCACTAGAAAAGTGATTTTGACCACTGAAGAAGTGATCACAGCCACTTTAAAAGTTATGCTAGCCACTACAAAGGTGATCTTGGCCACTAACAAACTGGTGTCAGCCACTGAAAAAGTTATCCAAGCCATTACAAAGTGATCTTAGCCACTGAAGAAGTGATCACAACCACTTTAAAAATTATCTAAACCACTACAAAATGATCTTGACTACTGAAGAAGGGATTACAACCACTCTAAAAGTTATCTCAGCCATTGCAAAAGTGATCTTGTCCACCGAAGAAGTGATTACAACCATTTTAAAAGTTATTGCAGCCACTACAAAAGTGATCTTGACCACTGAAGAAGAGATCACAGCTACTTTAAATGTTATCTCAGCCACTACAAAAGTGATCTTGGCCAGTGAAGAAGTGACAAGAGCCACTTTTTGAATTATATCAGCCACTATAAAGTGATCTTAGCAACTGAATTAGTGATCACAGCCACTTTAAAAATTATCTAAACCACTACAAAACTGATCTCGACCACTGATGAAGTGATTACAACCATTCTAAAAGTTATCTCACCCCTACAGTGATCTTTGCTACCGAAGAAGTGAATAAAACCACTTGAAAAGTTATATCAGCCACTACAAAAGTGATCTTGACGATTGAAGAAGTGATCACAGCGATTTTTAAAGGTATCTCAGCAACTACAAAAGTGATCTTGGCGAGTGAAGAAGTGATAACAGCCACCTTGAGAATTATGTAAGCCACTACAAGAGTGATATTTCTTCCTGTAGTATATTTTAGCACCAGATAGAAATTCCCGATTTCTTATTTCGGACATGCATGTCCAAAATACGAAATACGGGAATTTCGTATCTATATCTCGCTTAACTGGTAAATACGCAGCACCGAAAATAAAAAAAACTTTTGCAGTTCTAGTCTATGGACATGTTTACATGGTCATATTAAGTAGCCAAAAGAAAATTACCGTTTTTTTGATGATTTTAGCCTGACTGTGTCGCTTTAGGATGTTACATCAACACCGTGTTTATGATATGACTATTAGTAAACAATGTCCAACAATGCATTTATTTGACGGCGGCCATTTTGAAATCGCCATAATGATTAATTACTTGACAAATCAAGAATTAATCACCTGATTTTGACGTAATATATGCCTCTGAACCAAATAATACCGCTCACTGAGGTTTTCGTACAGAACAAAACGTTTTGCTCATGAACTATTTTCAAAAGTTTCGAAAATATTATTTGCTATTTTTACAGCGGCCATCTTGGATTGGTTCTCAAATAACATATTCTAGCACTTAAAATATACATAGATATATTCAGTGGGTTCATTCAGCATTAAGATATAAGAATAGACAAAAAAACGTGTTTCTGAGATAAAAATTAAGCAAACCATGTTGAATTATTCATTTGAAGATTAAGCATTGACTTCACGGTGGTCATTCATTTTAAAATCGGCCATATAGATTAATTACTCTACAAATCAAGCACTAATCATATGATTTTCTCTCAAGGGTTGTCTCTGAACCAAATGATACCGATCGTGGGGGTTTTCTTACACGATAAAACATGTGATTCTAAAATATTTGCAAGTAACTGTGAAATTTTGAACATTTTCTTGATCATTTCTGGCATCCATCTTGGATTGAATCTTAGATATCACATTCCAGCATTTGTAAATACTTGAACAAACAATAAAATGTAAGATTAGACTCTCAAACCGTGCTTGTGATTCGAAATTTAAGAAAACCATGTTCAATATTACATTTTGGGGAAAAACATGGCTTTTACGGCGGCCATTTTGAAATTGGCCATAATGAGCAATTACTCGGCGAATCAAGCATTGGTAACCTAATTCTGACTTAGGGATGGATCTGAACCAAATGGTACCGCTCATGGAGACTTTCGTGGAGAAACGAACCTGTTGTCATAAACTATATGCAAAGAAAAATGAAAAAAAAATGATTTTTTTTTAAATTGCATTTAGCGACATATTTACAGTATCCAAAATAGCTCTTAGAGGTAGGATGCTAGTGCAAAATTATATTATTTTTTACTATTTTATCTCCACAGATATATGACCTGATCAATAGAAAAAACTAAATCCAAAAATATTTCATTTAAATGGCCCAACATTATAATAGAGTGAGAATGATGCGAAAATCATATTTTAGCGAATATATTCTCTAAAAATCGGGTAGGTGTACAAAAGTGTCAAATTCTCAGCCCGCCCCGCTTTCCGGCAATGTCATCAACCAGATTCTGTATCTAGAGATCCCTGGGAACAATTCTAGACATGTGGACAAATGTTTCACCGCCGGTTTAGGTAACTCCTTAAATATGGCTCTTTTTTCGTGTCTGCTGCTGTACTATAACCTCTAGTTTGTGAGTGAATAATTTGCCGTTGCGGGGCAGCATATCATTTTAAAATTTGGATACAATGGAACAGTCCATTTCTCGACCAGGCAGCTGCATTCGACGAGCGGGATTTCTCCGATTGCATAAATCGCCGTCGGCGCCGCAGGGGTCGAGCAAGGATCACTCCTGTTTTCACGTGCGGCTGGGGGTAGTTGCGAGCAAGCTCGCTAGATGGCGTGTCACAGGCACATATATCCGAGAACAGATTTGCCGCTACCGCACAAAGTGGGGCCAAGACCGCCTCCCACTTCTGCGGCTCTGATTAAGTAGAACAAGCCCGACAAGCAGGAAAAGCCGGCACGGCATTGGCTCGGTGTTGGGCCCCGTTTCAGAGACGCGGGCCCAACACACAGCCAATGCCGTGCAGACTTCAGGTCAATTGCCGGCAACCCGAGCCAATGCTAACATGACAACTGCCTTTTGTAGCACTTCAACTAGATCCACATCTCATATCGCGCTGTTCCCTCTTGGAGTACCACGATCCGGAATGGAGTGACTCTGACTCGCAGGTAAAAAAAAAAACCGTTTAATATAGACCACTTATATTTCATATTTAATAAATAAATTAATAATTAATAATAATAATAATAAATTAATTAATTATAATTGATTATAATGAATTATATATCTATGAAAGAGAAAACAACAGATTGCACATACCAATTATTGCGAGCCATGATTGCCACGATTAATTGCCAATGAGAGCGAGGGGTAGATAAACCCATTTGTTCTTGTTTCATTAAAATTAAATGATTGTAATTCTTTTTTTTTTTGAAGGATTATTTTTCACTCTATGCATTATAGATAACAAACTGGGTGTGACTTTTCAGAGATATTATTATTATTCCGCACAGAAAAATACAACTATTTCCCAGGATGTAATGTGATATAATGCAATGATTTATAATCCTGTTTATTTCTAGCTTCGTGTTTTTTGTCCACTTGTATTTTTATGGCTGAAAAATGATTCATTCCAATGGATATAATTATGCACGGTGAATTGGCAATTTATAGTGTGCTATATAAGCTACCCAATTCCGGCCCAAGTCTGGTATTCAACTGAATGACGGCGGTGATTGGCTGATCTCGTCATGTGACATGCTGAACCACTCTTCGATTGGTCGGGGTGGAATATAAAACTTGGACTCCAACTTTTCTATCCTATATATTTAACGTATTCCAAGAACAAATAATGTCTAATAAATGCCATGACATGATATTAACAATTTTACGATTGTGTATTTAATGAAGCCTCGGAAGAATTGCGAATTAGTCCCTGCACTGAAAGAACTAATTAAATTATAATGGGAGTAGACCCGAGAACGTAGGTATTCAAATGAAGCATAAAGAGCAGACTAGGACATTAATGCTGATTCAAAATTGAAGAAAAACCTTTTCGTCTTTATAGTTTGCACAACAAAATTTCAGCGCCATAAGAGTTAAGCATTAGTAATCTGTTCTGATTGCGTCCGATCAATAACAACCAGAGTGTAGTATGGTTCGTTCTAAGAGTACAGGATGCAAATACCTATGTCAGCAAAGCTCACTTCCATATATCTTTTGTCATGTGTTTAGCCCTTCAACCGCCGGTGCCGCATATATTCGGGTTTTCATTTTATTATTAGCACATTAAGTACCACCTTTTAAACCTGTTAAAGATCAAATGTGACATCAATCAGCAATATTTGAAAACAGTTGACCTCTATTTTGTCAAATCTGAATAATTTTCACCCACGAGTCACAACTTCAAGTGGGTGAAAATTCCGATTGAAAAATTTGGCGGTTAAAGGGTTGAGCAAACGCAAAGGAGAAACTAATCAAAGAATGTATTATTAAGTGTACTATGAATCCCAACGAAAATAACATGCTCATTGTATAGCATTACAAACTACTTGACATAAAATTCTGATTTGAGTCTTCGTTTAACCAGTCAAAAACATCATCTAGGACACGTGGTCTGGTTTATAAGCATTGGAGATTTTAGCAAGCAATATCTCAAGAGTTGAAGCTGATCAGGTTTTATGTCACAATATGATATATCCCCGACGTCCGGGTCAACAAAACAATTCAATGCGAGAGCAATATCGGCCTAACGTTCTGGACGTTAACTCGGGAGTGTGGTAACGCAGTGTCAACGCTTGTATTGCGGGGTGAATTCTGTCCTGGAAAGGCAGAGAGCAGTAACTGCTTACTTGAAAAGTAAGCAGTTACTGCTCCCTGTCTTTGCATTGCGGGACGCTTACAATCCCGAAACTTCCTCCAGCCACTAAGGAGCTCAATCTGAGCGGGTCCAACACTGTAATTTCACCAGGCAATAAGGGTTTAATGATGACAAAGGGGGCATTAGCGGAGGACCGGTCTGTACTGCTGAACTGGAACCCCAGCAAATACGACGCGCTGAAACCCGATGATGTTTTAATGTTGGGCCAGCGGCGCAGACGCTGGGCCAACATTAAAACATCATTGTTTCAACGTGTCGTGTTTACTGGGACGTACGTACACCGCAGGAGTGCACTGCTCTGCGGAGCCAACAGGAAGTAACTGGCTTTTTTAAAAGTAAGCAGTTACCGCATTTTGGATCTGAATACGAGTACAGAAGTGCACAGCTTTGTAAAGCTAATAGGCATGCGGTAACTGCTCACTGGAAACGTAATCAGCTACTGCCTTTTGGAATTGACAATCAGTACAGGGACGCCGTCTTTCTGTGCTTTCAGCTTGCAGTCTCATAGATATAGATTCCTAATTTAAAGGTGCCATTTACCTAAGAAAAACAGGAACAAACATTGTCTCACACCAGACTGAGACATTGTTGGTCTGGCATCTTGTCTTCTCGATAACACACAATTTGAGCTTACATGTATACTGAGCTAAACCCGTTGCTGCCTTGAGTCTGACTTCGATCTTGGTCATGTCATTGGTTGAGATGGCCATCTCCACCAATCGAGTGACCGATATATTGATAAGTCGCTTTTGGAATAACGGATTGCCATTATCTGATTATAACAATCATCAAGCTATCGTTTTTTATCTTTTTTTCATGACTATTTTTATGTCAATCCACGAAATTATGGGTGGAAAGTGACATCTATTTTTTTCAACAGGATCTCACATAAATCTTACCCACTGCACTGCATAAAATCATGCCGCATGCCATGAGAATGAATGACGTATGTTTCGAAAGTAGAACATGGCATAAACAAGTTAGATTTAGCTATTTATTCTAAGGTCATCGTTAAAAGATCACTTCACCTATTTGAAGCCTTATAAGCTGAACAAGGCGATCGCGTTGATGGCAGCTGATCTTGTCAAAATTACAAAATTATATTCAATAAAATGTCACAATGCAAGTTTTCAGGTATGAAATATTCGATTCCATACTGTTACGATTACCTGCACAATTATACATATGGAACGAATGAATGAATGAATAAATCAATGCATAAATGAATACATGTATTAATGTATGAATGAACAAATGCAATTATGAATGAATGAATGAATGAACCAACGAAAGAATGAATGATGAATGAATAAAGTAATCAATCAATCAATCAATCAATCAATCAATCAATCAATCAATCAATCAATCAATCAATCAATCAATCAATCAATCAATTAATCAATCAATCAATCAATCAATCAATCAATCAATCAATCAATCAATCAATCAATCAATCAATCAATCAATCAATCAATCAATCAATCAATCAATCAATCAATCAATCAATCAATCAATCAATCAATCAATCAATCAATCAATCAATCAATCAATCAATCAATCAATCAATCGATCGATCGGTCGATCGATCGATCAATTAATCAATCAATCAATCAATCAATCAATCAATCAATCAATCATTCAATCAATCAATCAATAAATCAATAAATCAATAAATCAATAAATCAATAAATCAATAAATCAATAAATCAATAAATAAATAAATCAATCAATCAATCAATCAATCAATCAATCAATCAATCAATCAATCAATCAATCAATCAATCAATCAATCAATCAATCAATCAATCAATCAATCAATCAATCAATCAATATATCAATTAATCAATCAATCAATCAATCAATCAATCAATCAATCAATCAATCAATCAATCAATCAATCAATCAATCAATCAATCAATATATCAATCAATCAATCAATCAATTAATCATTCTCACCACATTGCTTTCCTGACATGGGATTCGAGCATGCTACCTCTCGGTTACGGATCGAGTCTCCCCACAAAATTATTTTATGAGTGAGCAGGAAAGAAACATTCTTTTGTCACCTGAATACTAGTGCATGATACAAACCCGCAAGATCCGACTTAACAGGCACTCGACGTAGCCTTTAAGTCTACACCAAGGCATCCGCCTTCGTTCACATGGGAACGTGGTTCTACTGTTGACCGCATCTAACTGACAAATCGTCGACGATTTCAGCTCCATGTTTCTATGCATCCCAGCTCGATAGATGGCGTGTGAATGCACCATATCGTTTCCGGCTAACAAATGAAACTTTATGTCCACTTGATATAAATACACCACCAACTCATGTGGGTTCATCCATAAAAGGGAAGCGATATTTGCCGAATGTTCAGTTCTGGGCCACATTACCTGACGTTGCGCCAGCATTGTTTCAGCGCCTAGTGAGTGCATCCTGTGAGCCCTGTTTACAAGTCTGTATAAGTAACATATTGAATTGAGAGTGATGACTATTACTTTGCAATCAGACATGTACCGCAATCAGACATACACATATACCGCAATGCAAATAGCCAAAAAGCAGTAACTGCTTATTTGGCAAATCCACAAGATCATACCCGTTTTACTAGTTCCCATGGAAGCTATTACAACGTTTGACTTTGATTTAATTGGAATACATTAGGTTAAAGGCCCCTTGTAGTCCTCAGACCTACTCTGCACAATGTCATTATAACATACTATTTTAGATGACTTTTTAAATATTAGAGTGCTCAGCTCCCATTTTTAAACCACTAGGAACGATTTTCCCAAAGGCAAAAGTAGGGGGCGGAGCTAATTCGTGACGTCAAAAGGTGGCGGCATGCTTGGCTGGTTATAATACATGTACATGTACATGTAGCTAATGATGTATTTTATGATTTTATAAAACTGACCAAAGTCAACACGTAACGCCGGTCCAACGCTGCCTGAATGCAGGTGCAGCACTAGAATTGATGGCCATCATCGCTTCCGCTCCTGGCCAGCGTCTAGCATTCACTCGCCCCTTGTTCACTCTGTTGATGCGGGCCTATTGAAATGAATAGAAATCTAGTTCAACTCATGTACAAATACAAGAAACATGAAATATATACCTGATGCAGTTTCAATGTTAATTCAGATTCAATATTGTTTTTTGTGTGTGAAGTCATGAGGTGGGAGATCCGCTCAGCCCAAGAAATGTGCACATTTTCAGTTTTTATTTTGGAAAACAACTGATAATTAGTGGACTAAAATAATATGCTAAGTTATGAGATAGTTCATTGTGATATATACTTTAATACACTATTTGCAATAACAACACGCCACACAGTGACCAAAAGCTTAACTATTTTGTTTGGGACTCCTGCTACACACTTTTCAATGACAACACGCCACACAGTGAACAAAACTGAACTATTTTTTTGGGACTTCTGTCTATGCGCAAACTCGTGCAAACAGTGTATTATATTGATGAGCTAAAATCACTTCACATGGCCTTTAATAATATGTTAACAAAAACAAATATGCCAACTCTTACAATGTACCAAACAAGTTTAGATTGTTTGGCTAATACGACTCAAAGTATGTGGATGGCTAATCACTTTAATGAGCCATTAATTGTAAGCCCTCAATGCGAGCATGGATATAATCCCGTAGTGATTCCGACAAACACGAGGTGGCCAGCCAATGTGGAGCCATCGTTTGGAGATGGGTGAGATTTCGAGGGCTATAGCATCAGCTTTGAGGAAGATCACCAAGCGAAACGCATTACCATAGAACGCCACCAGAAGTAGTAGTATTTCTTAACCCTTATCCTGCTCAAGTAAATAATTTAAATTTTCACCCACCTGTTACCGTGACCCACAACTTCAAGTTGTTGAAAAATCCTAATATTTGAGTAATTTGAGACCAAACATTTACAAATCTTGGATGTTTAAGCGCTAATAATAATTCACAATAACAGTGATCTAATCGGCTAACAAAACGGATTAAAAAGAACTATTGTCGTGATTAGCAGGCAAAGGGTTAATACTTATATCGCCAAATAATTTGGCATTTTATTATAATTTGCACCCACTTCAAATTGTTTATTGCTTACGCGATCCGCAATTTGAAGTGAGCGAAAAATGTTTGGGTTATGTAGCTTCAATGTTTTCAATTTTGGGGTTGGATGTTTCACCGAGGTTGTACCGATCTTAGGCCTAATTAGCTCTTGTCGCTTCATTTGAATACCTATGTTATGGGTGCACGGTTATTATAAATATTTTTACTAGCGGAGATCGACTTTAGACGTCAGAATCTATAAGGGTTAACGTTAAAACAACACTGGTTCGTCGTCTTGTGTCAGCTGAGTAGGCAGAGCCACTTTTGCGCAAGCTTGCATACACAAAATTAATGCATTCCAGCAAACAAGAATCATTGACCTATGGCTGGATCAATGTTGGCCCACCGCCAATGGGACAATGCATTGTGTTTGCTAGGATTGTTATATGAATATTTCAATGATAAAAAGTGCACAAGACGCTGACAAATGCATTTCTCGGGCGAGTGCGAATGGCCTTTGAACATTTAATAAGCATGTTAGCTGTAACGTATTCTAGGGCTATAACTTGTGCTTTTTTCCCGTATTTATCTCTATTCTGTTTCATTTATCGCCCGACAACTGTATGCAATTGATTTTTTTTAATCTCTCGAAATTATTCTGTTTGTCTGCACCGGATTCCAATGTTGTTTGAATGTGGGCCAGCGTCGTTGACGCTGGTCTAACATTATGTGATTGCAAGATTCAACCTATATATTTGTGGTCATCAGAATATACACATGCGAAACGATCTGACCAATTATGTTTCTGATGCAATATTTGAGATATTAGAATGGTCTCAATCCACACAAAATACATTTAAAACAACCGTCTAATGTGGTTATATAACGTTTAACACCACTACTTAACAAGCTTAACTAAGCTCGGACAAGAGGTAAATAAGAGTTAAATGAGAAGTCGCGTGATTTTGAGAAAATCGTTTCAAGTTCAAGTAAAGTTGTTGAAAACGTGTTTGAAAGAGAAAACACATAGCCCGTTCAAACTTGAGATGATTAATCTGAAAAAATACAGGTACCAGCCTTCCCAACAAACACAAGATATTGTTGAAAGTTGGGTCGATCGCCGTCTGCGACGTTGACCCAATATTAAACTGAATACATGTATATTACCAACGCGCTAATTTTCATTATTTTACTTATTATTCTCAAAGGTCGCTTGTGTACCGATTTTTCACCTTTCACATATTTACCGAAAAACAACCAAATTAGCTTCACATAGTGTGTAAGCCATACTTGTTTGAAGATGCACCCTTTTGAAGTATTGCATCATCAGGTACATCATACATGTAGGCCTATGTTTACTTTCCAAGTTAGCAGCTACTGATGTCTGCTTTAGCGCTGCACCACGGTGACAAAATGTTCCACGGTCACGTCACTGTAGTCACACACACTATGTCGTGCGAGTCGGGATCATTGAGTTCATGTGTAATAATAAGATCAACCAATGTTGGGTTGATGTTGGGACAACGTCGCAGCATTGGTCACAGCATTGGTTCATTGTATCGTGTTTGTCGAAAGCGTTTACCTTCAGTTCAAAGAGAACCCAGTTTTCAAAGGATCGGTTAGCGTCGAGAAAATTGGCGTGACGCTCGTCAGCTTTGCTTCTACTTTATTTCACGTCTCAATCAGATCAAACGAGCCGTTTGGCGTGTCCTCAACGCGCATACGCCGCGGCCATTACACTGAGTGCGCCCCGTTAACCCTCTTGTGCCTGCTGCCTGTAATAGGTTGATGTCTAGCTCATTATTAACCAGAAAGTGTCAGCCTTTAGCCTGGCACTTTCTGGGTATTAATGAACATTTCAACCTGGGATTGCAGTTTTATCCAGCTGATTTTTAATATTTTGCTCATTTTTTCAACATAGCCACATTTAATCACTACAATTTAAAGCTTCAAATCAAAATAAAATAATATAATATTAGTCTCATAATATAATACTAGTCTCAGTTTGCTTCTTCTATTGAGTTTGGCTGCTTGTCGCTCATTATACTGGCATTTCTATCATAATTTGCACTCAAATTAATTGAAAGTTATTTTTTACAGCTTCAAGTATATGAAAATTACAAGATATAGGCCTACCTGAGTTAAAGTAAAATCAAATAGGTGAATAAGCAGGAAGAGGCAGATCTAACACTTGAAGGTCAGTAAATTTCACTATTTTAACTTTTTAACATAATAATCTACTTTCTTTCACCTTAAGGTAAAATTTGCTACCCGCAATTTCCACTTCAAAGTGATTTGATTTATTTATTAAGCTTTTGATCAATACATATATTTAATACAGATACAAAAACATTGTGATATATTCAATTATTTTTATGTCGAAGGAAAATGACCTGGAGGTCCTTAGATCACTGAGCTAATCAATTTAAATTTTCAGTCACTTGAAGTTGTGCCTCGCTACCGCGATACAAAACTTCAAGTGACTGAAAATGTATGTTATTTGTGAAATTTAAGTCCGAATATAATTTATATCAGTGTTTCAAGATTGAAGGCATATGTTACTGTGAACAGCTCGTTATCAGAGGTTGTACGGGTGCTAATAAAAAACACAGAATGTCTACTACATTCGACATCAGTGATCTATTATGGTTAAGATCATACCATTGCTCTTATCTTAACTTTCCCCTTATTTCAATTGGAAAAAAAAGATTGTTCTCAACTTTCCCAATGGAAATAAAAAACAACTAAGCTTGCTCTAAACGGTTTTAATGGAAATACTGAAAAAAGCTCAGATTGCTCTTAGCTTTTCTAATGGAAATGAAGAAAAAGCTAAGAAAAAAATCAGATGAGATCAATATTCAGATTTTCTAGTGAGACGGACTGCCACTAATACCATCTCATATGAAATCTCACAACCTCTTTAACCCTTCAACCACAAAATTAATAAATTGAATTCACACCTACGTGAAGTTAACTTCATGGCAATCAGAAAATGTAACAATTCAGAAATTTTGCTGGTTGATGTCACGTTTTAACTTTAGCATGTTAAATTAAGAGCTGTGATGTGATATTGACTATTTTTTAAAAAAATATGTCATTTGATGAGTTATAAAAATAATGCGTCATAATGTATGCGTCATGGGGCAGGGATGTGAAAGGGGTAATCGGCTCACGGTACACAAAGGGTTAATATTTACTGGGAGTGATTTGGACGTCTGTTATTGCGGACTAGCTGTCCTGTGATGCAGAGTTGACGGCACGCCGGAAGCTGTTCATCGTTCTCATAACCAATTAATGTGAATGTTAAAGGGAACGCTATTGGCTAAATCAACGAGGTGCAGACTTATTGGCTTCTGTTGACCACGTGGGGTCTACAGGGTAGTCGGGACTGCGAAGGAATGCAAGAAAACACTGCTATTATTATTATCTTTTAGCATATACTTTTTCAAATATATTTTTCAATTGATGTGGAAGCTGAAAATATACGGCAGGCAGGCAGGCAGGCAGGCAGGCAGGCAGGCAGGCAGGCAGGCATGGAAGATGATTAATTTTCAGAAGTAGGTGAATTGCAGAAGAAGGAATAGCAATGGCATGAATGTCTCCCTTTGCCAGAGCCAGAACGACTCCACACTCACTAATAATTGATCACCCAGTGAAAACAAGGGCCTCAGTAGGTAGACAAAGATCTCAGAGGGTTCTTTGAAGCCAGATACAATACCAGCAGCCTTGAAATAGTTATATTGGCCTACTACACCATAGTACCAGTCATGCGTGTTTCATTGAACGTGTTTGTTAAAGAAAAACCAAAACCATAGCGTTGCTCTCCAGTCGCGAAAACGTCTTAGAGTTCCCCTTTAGTGTACAATACACACTGCTATTTGACAACGATGCAAGTGAGGAGTGCATAGTTACAAAGGTGCACCGTTACAAATATATATAATCTAATTTGTCGCATGTGGTTGTATCGCCTGCGCAAATAGCAAACACATTCTAAATGTATCGCTGGAACAGCATTCAATTGATGAAAAAAACAATTAAAAGAAATCATAAAAAATGCATAATGCATAGAAGTTAGAAGTTAAGTGTGCCAGCATTTGCTGTGTCTTTGAGATGCAGTCACTCAAAAGTACTCTTTTCAATTCCAAATGCACTTTACTGATTTGCATAAAATTTGTACCAAAATTAACAGAACAAATGTATTTTCTGGAATGGCAAAATAGATTCCGCATCCCGCATGATCTGATTTGTGTCTCGCGACAAATTATCCTATCAGCAAAGGTGATACATCTTAGAATAGTAATTGTATGCCGTTAGCTCTATTGTGCAAGTTAAAGAGCAGTAACCATTAACTTGGAAATTGAGCCGTTGCTGCTGTTTATATGAACTTATAATGTCAAATAATCGGGGTTGAAAAGACAGATTACCCTTTGTTACCGCGCCCATGTATTCTTTTCCCATTTGGTAGCGCGCCCATGTATTCTGTTCACATTTGTTACAGCACCCATGTATTCTCTTCACCTTTGTTACCATGTATTATTTTCACCTTTGTTACCGCGCCCATGTATTCTCTTCACCTTTGTTACCATGTATTATTTTCACCTTTTTTACCGCGTGCATGTATTCTCTTCACCTTTGTTACCATGTATTATTTTCACTTTTTTTACCGCGCCCATGTATTCTCTTCACCTTTGTTACCATGTATTATTTTCACCTTTTTTACCGCGCCCATGTATTCTCTTCACCTTTGTTACCATGTATTATTTTCACCTTTTTTACCGCGTGCATGTATTCTCTTCACATTTGTCACCGTGCCCATAGATTATCTTCACCTTTGTTACCGCGCCCATGTATTCTCTTCACCTTTGTTACCATGTATTATTTTCACCTTTTTTACCGCGTGCATGTATTCTCTTCACCTTTGTTACCATGTATTATTTTCACCTTTTTTACCGCGTGCATGTATTCTCTTCACCTTTGTTACCGTGCCCATAGATTCTCTTCACCTGTATTTCCGCGCCCATGTATTCTCTTCACCTTTGTTACCATGTATTATTTCCACCTTTGTTACCGCGCCCATGTTTTCTCTTCACCTTTGTTACCATGTATTATTTTCACCTTTTTTTACTGCGTGCATGTATTCTCTTCACCTTTGTTACCATGTATTATTTTCACCTTTTTTTCGCGCCCATGTATTCTCTTCACCTTTGTTACTATGTATTATTTTCACCTTTTTTACCGCGCCCATGTATTCTCTTAACCTTTGTTACCATGTAATATTTTCACCTTTTTTACCGCGTGCATGCATTCTCTTCACCTTTTTTACCGTGCCTATAAATTCTTTTCACCTTTGTTACTGCGCCCATATATTCTCTTCACCTTTGTTACCATGTATTATTTTCACCTTTTTTACCGCCTGCATGTATTCTCTTCCCCTTTGTTACCGCGCCCATAGATTCTCTTCACCTTTGTTACCGCGCCCATGTAGGCCTATTTTCTTCACCTTTGCTACAGCCCCCATGTATTCTTTTCACCTTATTTACCGCGCCCATGTCTTCTCTTTACCTTTTTTACCGCGACCATGTATTCTCTTTGCCTTTGTTACCGCATCCATGTACTCTCTTCACCTTTGTTACCGCGTCCATTTATTCTTTTCACATTTGTTACTGCGCCCATGTATTGTCTTCACCTTTTTTACCGCGCCCATGTATTCTCTTCACGTTTGTTTCCGCGCCCATGTATTCTTTTCACATTTGTTACCGCGCCGATGTATTCTCTTCACATTTGCTACCGCACCCATGTATTCTCTTCGCCTTTGTTACCGCGCTCATGTATTCTCTTCACGTTTTTTTACCGCGCCGATGTATTCTATTCACCTTTGTTACTGCGCCCATGTATTCACTTTATATTTATTACTACGCCCATGTATTCTCTTCACATTTGTTCCCGCGCCCATGTATTCTCTTAACATTTGTTACCGCGCCCAAGTATTCTCTTCACCTTTTTTACCATGCCCATGTATTCTCTTGACATTTGTCTCCACGCCCATGTATTCTTTTCACATTTGTTTCCGCGCCCATGTATTCTCTTCACCTTTCTTACCGCGCCCATGTATTCTCTTCACCTTTTTTACTGCGTCCATGTATTCTCTTCACATTTGTTACCGCTTCCATATATTCTCATCACATTTTTACCGCGTCCATGTATTCTCTTCACATTTGTTGCCGCACCCATGTATTCTATTCACATTTGTTACCGCTTCCATGTATTCTCATCACATTTTTACTGTGTCTATGTATTCTCTTCACCTTTTTTACCGCACCCATGTAGTGTCTTCACCTTTGTTATCCAGCCCATGTATTCTCTTCACCTTTTTTACCGCGCCCATGTATTCTCTTCACATTTGTTACTGCGCCCATGTATTCTCTTCATACTAGTTATCAAGCCTATGTATTCCTTCCATCTTTTTTATCGCGCCTATGTATTCTCACCACCTTTGTTACCGCGCCCATGTATTATCTTCACCTTTATTAGCGCACCCATGTATTCTCTTCACATTAGTTATCAAGCCCATGTATTCTTTCCACCTTTTTACCTCGCCCATTTATTCCCTTTACCTTTGTTACCGTGCCCATGTATTCTCTTCACCTCTGCTACCGTGCCGGGCGGGGGCCCTAGGGTAGTGGTTAGCACCGCTGCCTTTCACGCCAGAGTCCGGGGTTCGGTTCCCGGTCTCGGCGGTTTGAAAGAAACACAATTGTTTCTTCCCCATCCACGTGTGAAAGTTAGTATTGTGGGGAGCCTCCGTGACCGAGAGGTAGCGTGCTCGGCCTCAGACCGCCAGGGCTCGAATTTCGAATTCTGTGTCTGGAGGACAGTGTCATCTCAATCATCTCACCATCCTCAGGAGGTTCCCCTGGCCCAGTTTAGCCTATATGTGCACAAAGGTGGCCTAAAGCCCGATTCATTTCATTTCATTTCTGCTACCGTGCCCATGCATTTTGTTCCCCTTTGTCACAGCTCCCATGTATTGTCTACAGATTAATTAATTTATCTAATCCCCCTTCTATACATATCCCAATGCGGCTCAGCTAGCTGACAAAGATTGGCGCATCGTTCGTTCAATATCGGGCCAGTTGGAAAAGGGTATTTATTTCTGGACTGCCACTCATCACACAAACAGTCACTGTCTACGTCATACACTGAACACTGACTAGATGGATGGAGGCTTAATTTGAGAGGCCAATGTCTAGTCTTTGAATAAGCGGTGGGCTAATCTCCCCTTTATCATGTTTATCGGGTGACAATCACCACAAGTGATGGACAGAAACGCGCCGGGGCTGATTCAAGATGTCAGCCATACAACGGGACACACGCTTGTCCAGCTTTCTCATGGAGGTTGATACCGGTTCAGAAGCCTCGAACAGTCCTGACACTCGGGTCGAATGTGTGCACGCTGGCGGCCCGGCGTCGGACCAGGGCCTGGTGTTGACTCAGTCCCAGGTTGCATCCCTCGCGAGAGAAAAAGCTGCACTTCTCATTTGATTAACTTGTGGATTACCGGCGTGGATATTGGACTCATTTCTCAGCTATCAGGAATGAATGCGATGCCTCCTGCACCACCCAAGCAAAGGCCACAACGCACACGACAGTTGGCACGGCATTGGGCCAACGTCGCAGACGTTGGCCCAATGCCGTGCCAACCGTCGACCGGCATCTCGTGTTTGCGGGGACGATCCTTGTTTTCGCAGCGGCCCCGCACAATGGAGACCGAAATCTCACGATCGGGGCCCTGTCAAGCCTCCCAGACCCCTCTTTTTTCTCGATAATTCCTCCATTCAGGATTTGTCTGGTGGAAAAACTCCAGTTCCCTCTCTCCTGAGCGGTGCTAATGAATTTGCCGCTCTATGAAGCCATAATTTACTCCAGGAGGGGATTGCCACAGGCAGCGGTGACCAACATGCTCAATTGGCTCATCCTTTTGTCGTCTTTGAGGAGCAGCCAGGAGGTCAGTGTCCCCGGATTTGTAGAATCGAGCTCCTGCGCTCTTCTTTACTACCTCCACAGGTACAGGCAGGCGTACCAGCGATGGGCTCGAGCACGGCATCATGCTCTGATGCATTGTTTACCCGTTTGTACACTCCTTTAGACATAGCTAAGGGTGCATGTGAATGTGAGAAACACTTTTTTGCTGCATTATAATTTAAAGCGGATGCACATTCAATATCGCGCTTGATACAGCACACAAACAGCGTGACAGGACCGCACTACGCATCATGTATGGTTGTACCAAGAACTTTATTTATATAAAGTTCTTGGTTGTACACACTATGCTTTGGTCCATTAATCAGTATGACAGAGTATTCTTCCAAGTACAAATAGCAATCTCCTTTAACTTTATTTTTGCATTCAATTGAAAAAAATGGTTCTTGTTTTTAGAATAATGTAAGGCCCAACATTGGTCAAAAATTCTGATTCATGTCCCCCGTTTTACGTGTTTTTGTTGCCAAAAAGCGGTATCAATACACGCTTATAATTACATCCGCATATGGTACATCTGGTATGCACTGATCAATAATAATCGCCTCGGAACTGAAGGGTGTTATCTTCGACTCATCAGAGTGGTAGATACGTTTTTGCTAAATCATCTTAAATATTGCAAATAATGTTGAAACTTTATCACATCTAAGTGTGTGTATGTGTTCTGGTGTGTGGCTAGTGTTTTGACAAGCATATATACATGCAGTTGTGAAAGCATTTAATATTGCGATAATGCAAAGGAAATCAACCAAATACTCCCACTTATGTATGGACAAATAATTTGCGGTTTCTCTACAGTACAAGTAAGGTAAGGTATATGTAAAATTGAGAGGGCAGTTCCCTTACAATTGCAAATACCTCTTTACAAACGTCATCCGTGCTTTACTCTCCGCTGTTACACATCTTGCTGGGAGTGATATAACGACTTGCGAAGTGGGCTAGCTGTTCATTTTGAGGTGTTTGGTTTTGTCTGTTCTTTCTTGTGACTTTATCTGCAATTCAATTGTCTGCACTTACCAGCTACTGCTGTGCTATTTACATTTATTATTACTCTCATCAGATCACAATCCCTTGTAGTTTTGATTTAATTAGTGACATCCTCCAGGACTGTGTCTGTGTAACAAACGCTAGGTGGCGCCTTCATACGGCCATGACAACCCAAAGGCAGTAGCTGCTTACATTTCAGGTATTCAGTTGCGGCCTTTTGGCTTTGCCGAGCAGCAATAGCTCAGCTAGTCTCGCATCTGAAAATAACGAAAGTTAACCATAAACAAAATTATATAATTATACTTCTCCATAGAATAGATCCATAAGAAAGTCCTGATAGCAATATTCACACAACCCCGTACTGACACGTTTGGCTCGCACAACCTTACTGTGACCAAACCTATTTCAGCCAACACGAAACGCTGGCACGATGTTGGGTCAGCGTCGTAGACGATGGGCCAACATTAGTTCATTATTGAGCCAATGTCTTGTGTTTGCTGGGATAGTGTTACAATATACATGATCTATTCATGCCGCATCTATAATTGCTTATGCTTGTCGCCGAGTTTGAAAGCGGAGACAAATCATTGTTTTGCATATAATATATCACAATTATTCACTTTTTCTTGATAAGGCGAATAACAGTAACTGCTTACAAAGTTACTGCTGTATGACCTCCCACGTCAGACTTTGTGTCTACAACCCCAGCAAACGCGCGGCATTGAACCCATGTTGTTTCAATGTTGGTACAGCGTTGGAGCGCTGTCCACATTAAAACGGTGTCTCATTTTTGCTGGGATGTAGGCCTACATCTAAATGTCAGAGAATGTGCACATCTATATTATGTTGGTTTAATGTTGGCGTAGCGTTGTAAACGGTGGGCCAACATCAAACTAACATTATCAAATTACTGTTGATATCAATTCGGATTAAAAAAACGATGGGCGGAATATGACTGCAATTTCATTGTAACGTAATTACAAATTTTCATTAACCCTTTGACTTCCAGGCCGGGGTGTATGCCAGGATCCAGATATACTGGTGTACGAGTTCTATTTTTCGTCATTTGAAGCTGGAATTGCTAACGCAATTTCCAGCTTCAAATGACGAAAAATACATAAATGTAGTATATATTTGACGAAAATTTGTGTCATTTTATGGTTACGTTCATTGACGAATGACGACGGAAATTTCCGTCATGTATGGTAGTGAAAAGGTACGTCTAAAAATCGTTAAAGTAATTCTAAAGATGAATGCTTTGATTTCCACATAGCTGCTATGTAAAGTGAAAGAACAGTAACTGCTTACTTTTAACGCTTATTTTGCATTTCACTGCAATCACCAACTAGTGTTCAAATTATATGAGACATATGATAAATTATATGAGATATATGAGTGCACCAAACCGATTGTGAAATAAAAATAACTTCCTTATAAGAAACAGTCACTGAAAATCAAAGCCGTGCGAAAACATGAAAGCAGAGGTTTATGTTAACATGCCTGTTTACAGGCAGCTTTTCCCGTGTGCTACGCATGCCTTACGTAAACATTTGAGAGTGCTGGGATTGTTTTAATGAATCACACGATTCTTAAAAAACAATCTGATAAATTGAAGTCGCATCGAGTTCTTGCCGAAACACTAGTATGGTTTTATGCTGAGTCAGCACGAATATGACTGTTAGTATAAACCATCGAAATAAGATTTTTTTGACAAAGTGAGCCACAAGAATAGCCGAAAACACAAGGAGCCTGATGTTGACATAATTATTCTGAGTATGTAGTCCCCATCCCTAATTTGATTTATTCACGTGATGGCAACGGGAAACCAGGAATAGAACACTTTCAGATGAGTTGATGAACATGTCTCCCCATCTCACCCCATGGCGATAATAAGTGATTGTATATGGTGTTATGCGAGCACAACTAAGGAACTATTTATAAAGTATTCGCAGCCCGTTTGTCCGAGCTCGTCCATGCTGAAAGAACTTAGATAATAACCTGAGAAGAACAACAGCAAGGTCGTGAAACGACGAACAAAATCCACAGAAAAAGCTGATGGAGAGTAAACAGGGGGGGGGGGGGGTGAATATTCTAAGGTGTTCATTGAATGAAAATATCCCGCCAAAACATATGAACCATGGACCCGTTGTCATTTTAATGTTGGGACAGCGTCGAACATTAAAACGTCATTGATTCAATGTCTTGTGTTTGCTGGTCCAAGGCGTTAAAGCAAGTTGCATCGTATGATATGCAGTATAAATCTGCACTTTTTCTATGACCGTCGAGGCCAAGCGGTGTCAGAAAATACGAGAAGTTGACCCAGCGTTGGTTCACTGTTGGGCCAGTGTCGCAGACGGTGGGCCAACATAGGTTTAACCTCCCGTGTTTGCTGTGATATGTATAATTATATACTGAGACTGGCGGACATGATTAACGGACCTCGGGAGAGGATGAATAAGATGAATGGCAAAATATGTCACCTGTCGGAGCATCTGGATCCTGCGGATCCTTGTGATCCGTTGGCTGAATGGTTGGCTAGTGTCTGTGGACACTGGCCCGCCATCCCGCCAACGCTTCACGGGTATTTTGAATTACATTCCCCCAGGTGGCCGTGGCGGCCCGGATGGTCTACCTGCAGATTACAGGATAGCCGCAGATGGTGCAGTTCTTGTAAGGCTCGAACCCTTTGCGCACATGATTATGAAATATTAAAAACTTGGATGTAGGCTATTGATTTCAGAGCCGGTGAATAAGACAGGTTGCAACTAATACTGGGAAGCTTGAATGCGAAAAAGTCACTCTTATTATGTCCAAGCTAATGCAAACCCTAATTAGATACCACATGAAAATTTACAGTGTGAGAGTTGACATATTTTTGTTTTTAATTTTACAGCTTCTTTACTTATACTTATGATAGGAAACAAACAGTTCTCGCAGTAGTGAAGCCGTGATATTTAACTGTCATTGCATCAACTATTTTAAATTTTAAATCTAGTTAAAATCATAGAAATTCATAGGCTACATAATTAGCTTTCAGTTTGACCTACTATCAGTTTCGAGTTGTAAGGTCGCCCCACGAATTTAGGAGGGGAAAATTTATTATGAAAACTTCGCATTAAATTAAAGAGTTATGACAGGCTGTGGTACTCACAGGGTCATGTCGGATCATATCGGTGTCTTCTGGATTGATTGAAATCTTTGAGCGGATTGTGCACCCAACAGACGATGGCCCAACATTAAGCCACCATTGGCTCAATGTCTCGCGTTTGCTCCATGGAGCCCGCGGCAATTCACCTGTTCTCATCTGTAACTTGTCTTGTTCTGTTAAAACTCTTCTGGTGTTCATAGAATAAATCTAGAAATATGTTTTTGTATTAAAAATGGAGCTTGATGTGGACTTAATGGGCCAGCGTGTCGGACAGAATATCGAAGCCGGCATTATGGCCTACTCTTTCGACTGGTTTCAGGGGATATTTGTGGTCCATATTACCAAACTAATTTTTACGCACCCGAGGCTGTGTCACAATGCCGCGAACCGAAACTACGAACCGAGATTAAATGATCTCCATTAGACTATCATTTTTACAAATTACGATACCAGACTTTAAATGTTGTTTTAATGTTGGGCCAGCGTCCTGGATGCTGCCCACCATTAAAACAATGTTAGATACCCACGTCGTCAATGCTGACAAACGTATTATCAAATTTGCTTAATTAATTTACGTTAACCATAGTGTCCTTAATTGCAATCTCTATATATACAGTGATATCTTTAATTGCATGTCTTCATAATAATGAAGTCATACAATTAAAATATATATCACTGTATAGATTAAAATGACATTTTTTAAGGACAACTTTTTTATAGTGGTACTGTTCAGCCTGTTTGTGCATAATATTTATCGAGTGAATGAATGAATGAATGAATGAATGAATGAATGAATGAATGAATGAATGAATGAATGAATGAATGAATGAATGAATGAATGAACAAACGAACGAACGAACGAACGAACGAGCGAACGAACGGACGAACGAGCGAACGAACGAACGAACGAACGAACGAACGAACGAACGAACGAACGAATGAATGAATGAATGAATGAATAAATGAATGAATGAATGAATGAATGAATGAATGAATGAATGAATGAATGAATGAATGAATGAATGAATGAATGAATGAATGAATGAATGAATGAATGAATGATGTTTTATACCTCTCATGTGCACACACAAGTTTACAGGATCAGGATGACTTTGTGAGGATCAGAACAGAGATAATAATTCCAAACTCATTTTGTTATATTTAAGGAGCGGATGCGCTGGTCTGTTGATTAAAGCTGCCTGCTTGGAAAGCCGGAGCTCGCTGGTTAGAATCCTTATCTGGCCTTCAAGTTTAAAAGAAGCAAAATGTTTCTTTTTGCTCACTTGTAAAGATTCAATATTGTGGGGAACCTCCGTGACCGATAGGTAGCGGGCTCGGCCTCAAAGCGCAAAGAGGGCAGTGTCATCTCATTCATCTCACCATCCTGAGGAGGTTCTCCTGGCCCAGTTTAGCCCATATGTGCACACAGGTGGCCTAAGACCCCAATTTTTTTTATTTCATTTCATTTCCAAATTCAATCCTTAGCCGTTCGGGAACGCCACTTCTCGGTCCCGGTTCCACCCATCATGTAATATAATATACTAATGAACGAGGAAGAAGCTTATTTTGATAAACCCGAATACCAAGAATTGAGGGACAAACTCCAATACACCTAAAGGCATCTGTGTTAACGAGTGATCTCACATTTTAAAATGGGTTGTACTGCTAATAACAACGACCTGTTAATTGAGCTTTGAAGTGTGGCAACTGGCGCCATCAAACGTCCATAATTAACGAAGATGTACTGGTATGTAAACATTGATTACCCGAGACATTGCCAAATTAGCCAACCCAAGCCAAATCCTCAAGGATTGTTGTTGAAAGCTTACCAAAGGATCTGATGCAGGTAGGAGATAATGATACACTCTCTTTATTGTCAACCCTTAAAGCGCTGAAATATTTTCGGTATAAACCATGGAGACCAAATGGCTTTTTAAATTCAAAATCATCATAAATGTCTTAGTTAGCTCGTTTTCGTTTTATTTGAATACCTATGTTGTGTTTCACTTTTACAGTGCGGGGATCGACTGTAGACGCTAGAATCTGACGTCAACAGACGTCAGATTCGGACGTCTAAAGTCGATACCCGCGCTGCATATAATAGTTAATATATTTCAATCCCCAGGAAGTTTTCGTGGTTTAGTTTAACAGGTATGTAAACCTGATGAAACCTTTGCTCGTCTATATCTTAGATTATCCATGTTCAGCTGTGTGTCTTTTCTCTTGCAAATTAAAACAGCAGTAGTGCTTACTTCCGTTTGCATTGCCTGATTACTTGTTCACAAGCAGTGCACACGAGTAATCAATTGGTTATCCATATTCAGGCCTGAAAAATGTATCAAGTGCTTGTAATTATCTACAGAGCAGATTTTATCCATCAGACAGCGTTTGATATTAAATGAGACTGTAACAAGTTATTAAATTACTATATTTAACATTATAATGCATGCTCAGCCAGACTATGTGTGTGTGGGGATGGGATTTAACTCTTCCTTTACCGATTTCCCCCTGATAAACTACCCCCAGAAACCGATTTTTTTTAAGGAGAACCCCTGCGGTGGTCCCTGGGCACAATGCAGGTTATAGCTATGCGCATGCGCACATCGTACAAATTAAAAATGCAAGAGGACATTGCGTCCATGTCACTGACCATTCTGTTTGGCGATTTTCCACGCATGTAATAAAATATCTCCATTGCAATTAATGCATGTACATTATGTGGATTTCGCATAAATGCGAATTTGGTAAAGGAAGGTAGTTTTTGCATAAATGAGAAATTGGTAAAGGAAGAGTTAATGGGCAAATAATGCATATAATAACAAGTTTAGTATAATTTATCAATACACACAACTTGTTGTTAAAATATTTTTAAACGCACAATTTAGTTTTAGAAAACGCATCTGCTATATCAAAGCACAATACCTTTTTTAACTATTCGCATATTGATACCAGACCTTTTAAAATACCATCCACAGACATTTATTACTAGAGATAACGCTCAATATAAACTAGAAGGGTCTAGTTTTTTGTGAACAAAAAACTGAAGATGTTCCCCTCCAGCAGCATAACCATAATGGTTGACAGCTAATAGATGTATCAATAGTTTTTGTAATTAATGGTATTAAATGGCTTCTGTGGACAATAGAGCCTATGTATTAAGCGGAATTTATTATTCCGTTTTAGTGCGAAATACTTGTCGACACTCCCAACAAACACGACGTTGACCAAAAGCTGGTCCAATGCTGGCTAACTGTCTGCGACGCTGGCCCAGCATCAAAGCAGCACTGGTTCAACGCCTCGTGTTTGCTGGGTTGCGTTCAACCCAGTAAACACAAAACATTCGTATGACATTTGTACAATGTTGAACTAACGTCGAAGACGTTGGGCCGACGTTGTACAATTGTTATAATGTTTTGCGTTTGCTGGGAATAGCAGCTGGTCTGGTATAGCTTACTGCTGGCGGCGATTACAAGCCGACACCTACCCAATGGCTGTTAAATGTTGGGCCAGCGTTGCTGGTGCTGGCAAGTATCCATTCAGTCCTAGTCAGTCCTGGTCAGTACTTCATGCTGCCTAACTACATGCTGGCGGTAAGAGCACGATGCTTTGAATCAAAGCTGGGGTAATGTTGTGCCGCCGTCTTTGACGTTGGCCCACATTCAGGGTGGCGCCAAACACGACACGGTAACCCAATACTGGTCTAATGTTGGCTCAGCATCATAGACGGTGGGCCAAATTATTCCAGCGTCTCGTGTTTGCCCGCCTGCACTATGAAAGCTCTGGCAGAAATGGATGGAACAGAACGCACACACAGAACGGACAGAGGTAAAGCAACATGTCCCCACCTCTCTGTGAGTTGGGAGACATAATAACATGACTCGAGTCAACAGGTTCTTCAATATTCATACTTAGATTGTCACCGAGACGGAAAGGTTACGTGCTGAATTAAATATTGCTTTACGCCGTAAAGCAATATTTTTTTGTCAGCAAGGTCGTCCGTAAAGTTTACGGACGACCTTGCTGACAAAAAAAAGAAACAAAAGGATTTTTTTCATTTCTAGCGTTTGTAAAAAATAAAGATTCAGATCTTTTTGTGCACATACAGGCTTAGCCATTTCAGCGTGGAGAACGTCTTTAGACGTCGGATTCTGCAGTCTAAAGACGTTCCCCGCACTGAAAGAATTGGACAAATTAGAATGGCCGTAGACCCATAACATATGTAGTCAAATGAAGCGGACAGAGCTAACTATGACATTTATTATGATTTCAAATTGAAAAAAAACACTTAGGTCTCCATGGTTTATACAAAAATATGTAAGTGTTAAATTGGATTAAGGAAATCTCGTGAGGCTGGTGAGAGGAATCATTTGACACATTCCATCCAAACAGATGATTCTAAAATTGAGCTCTGGCGGTCTGAGGCTGAGCACGCTACCCCTTTGTCACGGAGACTCACATTACAGAATCATTGTAGACCAGAGGTGGATGACAAATCCGTGAGCTCTGGCGTGACCGTCGGTAGCAATAACCACTTCACCAAGGTCTCGTCTCTAGTGTGCTGGACGCACAGCGTTACTTCAGCGTTGTACCAACGCTGAGGTGACAATGTTACGTCCAGCTAGGGAGCTGTGCTGCACCCAGACTTCCCCGTGTTGACAGAGTGTTATTTTGTTTGTCGAGGGTGGCGCCTCCGGCGGCAACCTAGATAATCACGGGCTCTGTCTGTTCAACAGGGTCCGGATAAGGACAAGGAGCATCTCTTATCTGGGACGGCCGCGGGGACGAGGTCGAGGCATTGCATGGCTCGGCACATTACGACACCGACATCACTAAAGTCCTGCTTCTGTCAAGTGTCCACCCCCTCTCACTGGCAGCACAGCGTAGATTGATTGATTTGTCGGTTTCTATGGCTTCTTGTACCTCCTCGGGTGGTACCCGAGGCCGAGTGGGTACGTAAAGGGGCTTACAAAGCCTAATTCACCCCGCCCTCTTCCACACACAGATTATTATTGATTTTTACTGTATTGTATAATTGGGAATAATTTCACGTACATGTGGGATCTGAAGGATTAGACTGAAAGACAGACATCAAGCACATCTTGCAAGAAAGGAACTAAAATATTTTATGCTAGATTGAAAGAAATAATCAACGAATGGTATTTAGGCCTTGAATGGGTCAGGGTTCCACCTGAGGATCTACGTATATGGCAATATGAATAAGACGTCACTGTGTCCAGATACAGGATTTGAGATCCTAACCCGTGCGGACTCAGTCGGAGCACGATACCTCATGGTTACACAGGATCCCCACAATATTAAATAAATACAAATGAAAAGGGAATAAACCTATTATATTTGAAGACCTGATTATCGTGGAGACGAAAACATGAACTCGGGTATTACAGGCTTTATTATGCCCAACAATATCACAACGAACACGAGATGCTGGTTTGATGTCCCAACATGATATTATTCAGCTAAGAACCTTTTAGTCCAAGATCAGGCATCCCGTTTCTGCTTGTTCCCATCTAACCGCTTTTTGCATAACTGACTTTTGGCTTCTCACTTTCACAGTACTGCCAGAGGATGATGCAAATCCACATTTATTCACTGGACAAACACTCTTGACTAAAAATGGGTATTGTCCAGACCTCTAGCTGCATCCTCTGACTGACTGACTGACTGACTGACTGACTGACTCACTCACTCACTCACTCACTCACTCACTCACTCACTCACTCACTCACTCACTCACTCACTCACTCACTCACTCACTCACTCACTCACACACAGCTCTAACCATTCACCTAACCACTCACTAATATCATTTTGACCTATGTTAAACCAGAATTTATGATAACCGCTTTGAATTGATAGTTGAGCGATAGGATATTGTGGTGTTTAATTTTACTCACTCAGATGCGTTCTTTATACTGGGAAAAACAAGTGGTGCGACTGTCTGGCCTGCAGATATTACGCCACTTCGCGGACGCGAACTTTGGTCCCGCACCACTGTGGCTACTCCCAGCTCGTCAAATTTGTAATTCCATGCCAGTCATACATCTGTCAGGCGGCCCCTGACCGTCTGCGGACAGAAACCGCGGCCCACCCATCTCCATCAATCGCCGTCGCGGGAGATTGCGGGCGTCTTTTATTTGTGATCGCGGGCGGCGCTGCTCTGACATCGGGGAAGGATCTGTCTTCAGGGCGGCGGTCTCGTGGTTTGATCTGAGCGCAGACGTCCACTCGCGCGGGTGATGACACGGAAATAATCCGAGGAATCGTGAGACGTCGTGTCAACGTCGGGGCGACGTCTGGAGACGTCGCCCCGACGTTGACACGACGTCTCGGAATGCTCGAGGGGGTCAAACGGAATGTTCTGGATTCTGTGCAGACAATAATCATTGCCTGTCATATTGACGCTCATGCAATCGGGACACCTTAATTCTGTATCGGTTCAGTACCGGGTCGGTGTCGATATCGGTGGACCGACGTTGATACGACGTCATGAACAGGTTCAAATAACTATTCTAGATGTTGTACAGACACTCGGCGGAGACGGTGGCCCGATTCAGTCATTCCACGCGAACAGAAGACATTGACACAATGTTGGTCCAATGTTGGGCCACCGTCGTAGACGGTGGGCCAATATTGGACCAACTATTGTAATGTATAAATACCAAAAGAAAACAATACGGATACGGATAAATTTGTTGTACTTTCTTCAAAACTCAAAATAATAGCATAAGTAAAGTATTATGCATGTTAAAATATAAGCACAAATGTTTTGTGTTTACTTGGATAACAGACTTTCACTCGTGTCACCAATGATTTAGTGAAGTTGACCCACACTGATAATTCAGTGAAAACGGACAAGCCATGGGTTAAACTATAATTGATCCGCCACTGACCAGTAGAAGACATCAATTTTTCTATTCAATGCTAGGTGGGAATTGCGTTTCATTATTGTGCGAATACACGTCATTGGAAATCCACCAATGTCCTACACAGAGTTCTATAAATCATTCACCGACACATGGGCACTGCGGTAGCAAATGCACAAGAAGTAACACATGGGGTCAGCATTAAATGGGTAACGCCGATGTAATCAACCCACACCATCTAGAAATATTCAAAATCATTTAAATAATAATGCCGTTGTTTTATCTTACAGCTTATGAATCATTTTGTTGTCCTCATGCACTAGAGCGTCGCAGTGCTGTCGTGCGAAGCCAAAAGGGAGTAGCTGCCCACCTGTCTAGTAAGCAATTACTGTTTATTGGTTTTGAAGAGCTCAATGTGTTTTAGTAAAGGATTGTTTTAATAATGAAGATAGAAAACAACTAAAGCGATGACCAACTCAGCAATCAGCACTAGTTAATGGTATTGTGCAAGCCTCAATGCAACGGGGATTTGCCTAATAATCAGTGCCCATATGTTCCGCGTTATTTGTGTTTCCGTTCTAAAAATGGTATTCCTCGTATACACCTTAATCCTTTTATCGGCAGTGTCATCAAAACGATTGGGCCAGATGGTTATCCAGACCGATGAAGTGGGCAATCGCTTAGAGAATACGGGCTCCATTTTAGTTGTTACTTGTTTTCGCTGTCGCATCACATTATTCAGTCACTACTTTTGTTAAATTCAGATTCCTCTTGACTGTGTCTTTATTTACATTCACTGTCTCAGTTGGGTGATGCTCAAATATTTAGAGGTCGGCTCTGTACCCACATTAGAGAATAAGTAAACATTGACAACAGCGTGAAATACATTGTCCCGGGCGAGCGCACTGATACTGAATCGTAAGCATGGATCTGCGTGTACCAGACTCATTTGATTTGTTCTACATTGCCAAGCAATACCAAAAACCACAGTGCATTTTTGCTTTTCCGCTTTGCAGATTAGTACAGTACCCATATATAATTAGATGAATAATAGTCACATTATTAACCCTTTGCCTGCTAATCACGACCAACGTCGCTTTTAATTTTCTGTAAATAACATTTTTGTAATTTATTTTACCTACTTCAGATATCACCCTGTTTAGGCCCCAAAGTTCACTTGATGCAGGTGACTTCCCCAATAACTTCTTACATCCATTGATATAGTGCCAATAGATATGACTTGGGAGCGTGTGCACCTTCAGATGCAAGCATACATTAATCACATTTTATGGTTAATCTATGCTTCAAATATTTGGCGTTTCTGTCACAAATACTGCATAATTATAATTATCAAACCACTGGCGACAATGGCTATAGACTTGTTTTCGATGAAATGGATCGTTGCTTATATTTTGGACAATCAAACATCAAACATCCTCATTATGTACAATACGAAGTATCATGAGCTGCACTCAAAACAAACTATGCTCAACGTCACATTATCTGATTATGCTGGGTTCGCGGCGCTGCCGAGCTCGCTATCATTACCTCGAACATTTACCATGGTTAAAGTGAAAACAAATTCACGAATTTCAGCTGATATGACCATGTGAACATTTGCCGCAATCCTCACCTAGAAAACACGAGCGCTCAAACTAATGTTGGCTCACTGTTGGGCCATCGTCGCAGATGCTGGCCCAACAGTGAGCCAACATTAGATCAACGTGTATCGTCCCCTGGGGTAAGACATATGTAGCCGTGACGTTGCGCATTTGCAGATGGCCCCAAGCAGACATGTGACAAACATGGCGACGGGGTCGGCCATGATGGATTGGCGTCCAGTCTGAACTGGCACGACCAGATATGGGTCGCCGTGCACTACTAAATGCGGATTCTAACCTCTGTGGTCCACCGAGCAATCAACCCTTTTAGACAGAGCTCTTAATAGTTGGTTTAGTCGTCTTGCCTTGACATAATACTGCCCCGAAGCCTTGTTCCCATTCTGTCGCGCACATAAACCATGTGATTTAACGGTGAAAACTATAATTACAGCTCTCACGACATATTACCACAGCACATAATAGCAATCACTTCAAGTAACATGATGACGGGATAAAAAATATAAATCTAGATTCTGTTCATAATCACTTGTGATCAAAGTGAGGTTTTTCTGTTTAATATTAGATCCCTATTTGTTATTCTATGCAATATGATAAAAAATTGGCGATGTCCATGATTATATCTTATCTTGTTTAAAAAAAAATCTTACCGTCGTGGTTTTTGAACCCTTGATTCCATGTAAGATCTGAAGTTATTATGTGATTCTGGTCTTGCATAAACATCAAAATAAAATAAACTGTTTTTAGTGTTACTATTTTATTTCAGCCTTTAGTCAGATAAATTCATTCCATTTTCTATACTTTTCTATATAACGGCATGGGAAACTGGATAAACTGTCCCTAGTGGTTATAGGCTACATATAAATTTATTCGTATATATAATCAATAATAAATATTATAATAATGGCTTTTCCACTGTCACACGGGTGTCAGACTCTTGTGCTTCCGTGTGGTAGGAATGACATGCAAGGTGTACAAGCAAATTATTTTTAAAAGTACACCTTGACCTTGTATCAGGTAGCACCTGTCAAGGTCAAACTCTCATCTGGGGTCCTCCACCTTGTCTGTCTTAGGACCTGTCAATCCAGCAAGCACGAGACGTTGAGCCAATGCTCTAATTTTGGGTCAGCATGGCAGACAGTGGGTCAACATTAAGCCAGCAATGCTTTCTTGTTTCCGGTACTCCATACAAACATTCGTCATGTTGATTTTACGTGACGTGCAGCTTCACCACATTGAGCTTTCAATGGAAGAACATGCATCCTATCAAGATTTCAGATATATCATACGTTAGACCTGATTTTCTAGACGTACCAGGAGTTAAGCTTGTCTACAGTGCAAATGGGCAGACATAAATGACTGCTTACTTGAAAGTGAGCAGATACTGCTCTTTGCTTTTGAGCTTCAATATTATTGTTTGTGAAATGGGCATACACTATTCTGGCCATCCTACATAAAAAATTGTTTCGGTGAAAGCTGGTGGGATACATAAAGATTTTTTCAATGGGTCGAATATAAGCAGAAGCGACACAATCGTAGTTTTTGGTTCTTTCAATAACCAATAAAATATCATACAAAAAACTTGTATTTAGTATTTTGTGAATCGCATTTTATTAAATGTAATTAGGCTGTTTTATTTTATTTATACAGCCCGTGTATCGGACCGCTGCAATAACTATCGGCTTGTGATGTTCTCTCTTTCCCGATGTGGGCACCATCGCGTACATGACATAACGATAGGGATAAGGATATTTTTTATTATAATGACTTATGTTACAAAAACATTGTTACATCATACATCAATTAATTAGTTTTAGCACCCAACCCAATGGGCTTATAAGTCACTTAAAAAATAGCTATAACTTTGTGTACGTAGAGCGCTCGGGCACTCGTAGAAAACAAGTTTGGCAACACACTGAAACGCAGAAGCACTGGAACCCTGGAACCGTCAACCTGAACAAAAATCCAATACCCCCGCGCCTCAGCTTATTATATAAAATATTACATACATACACACATATAAATATATAATATATACTGTATATATATATAATATCACACTATAATCTTAAATAATACAAACATGAAAATTAGTAATCAATATAATCAATAATAAACATCCTATAAGTGGGCGAAAATGTGATTTTTACTATTTTTCTAATTTAAGCCAACGGGTGTGATGGCCACTATTGATAATCGCGAGCAATGACTTTTACGATTACATAATATATTGATATTTAACATCTTAAAGTAAGATTATTTTTGCGAATTTCTATCTTTGAACAATCTCATAATGGCATGCAAATCATTCCATAGTCGTGATCAGCTTACAACTGTTGATTTAAACTTGATTTATTTCCAAGGATTATAATCAGCACGTAGGCACGAGTTGCTCTCCTTCATTCCAATACACAGATACTAGTAAAAATATAATAATAAGAATAAATATAATAGGAATAACACATTATTGATAATGGTAATCTTATCAAACAATGGCAATATAAAATTATGGTGTGACATACACATACGCATAATGTATTTAAGAATAAATTTAACCGAATATAACTATTGTTATAAGACAAATCTTGTATCAAAAATTGAAATATTGCGGGAAATTTTAGTCACATTAAAAAAACATGTGAGCCATACAGTGTCTGACGAGGGACAGCACTGGCTTACACATGTTGCAGATATTAATCTAAATAACCCATGACAGAAGTTTGGACATCCCAATTTTATAAAGTGACACTTAAACTTGTAGAGAAGGACTCACCCGAAACTTCAAAGGTTATATTCTTGATTGTGAGAAAAATGTTACTGACAATACTGATGTGCAAAGCCAGAAGGCTGCAACTGCTTACGGCAGAACAGCTGGTATTAGTTTGTATGTCATGCAAAGGTCACCCACAATAAACGCTTACTTGACAAGTAAACTGTTGTTTGACTATATTCTCCAGAATTATTGTTGTACAACAATGACTCACAGAACCGAAAATATTTTTCAAATTAATATGGTTAGTACATGAGTTTTATGTTTTTGGTTCTTGTGCAAGAGGAGGACAAAAATGGAGACTAGTGACAGATTCCCAAAACGAGAGGCGATGCATGCCGAAGATGTGGCATCAAGCTGAGAATGAGCATTCTGTTCTGCAAATGAAAAAGGCAGTGACTGTGTTTCGACTTTGCCAGCAGTATTATGCCACGTATTTTTGTGTTGGGTCAATCATATTTATTGATTATAGTAAAGTTACCAGCCTGCAGTTTAAAACAGAATAGTTTGTTACAATAATATTTGTTTGACACTTTCCCGCATACAACATGTGCAGCACGTTTAGTGGAGCATAATTATAGTTTCTATAGCTCGTCGACGATTTAAAAACAATTAAAGCGGTACTTTTGTCTGCAGTGGAGTGAGTCCCCCATTTAGTAGTATAAAGTAGTACTAAATGGGGGACCATTTAATGGTCCAGCGACATTTAAATGCCATTCCAGGACCAACCATATATTATCATGTTAACAACATGTTGAATCGTCCCACAGCGTGGTAAACACATAATAATTATCATGTTGTAATTTTATCTACCGCTATATTTTTACGTTTAACTTAGATTAAATACATGTAAAGGTTAAAATTTCATAACGAGAAACTTGTATTTACAGCCACTCAATAGTATATTATATGAAATATTATATTTTCGTGAGACTGCAGCTGAGGTATTTTCGTTCCTGCATACTGCTCTGCCATATCCAAAAACAGGAACTGTTCATTTTAAAAGTGCTTATCACTGTATTTTTACATTACAGTACCTGTCACTATTTTCATTAGATATGCCACCGGGCCAGAATCGTAGACGGTGGCCCAGCAATAAACCGAAAGGGGGTCAAAATCTCGTGTTTTATGAACCAATTCTTGGCATGCATAAGACGCCATAAGTACCCCCATGAGGACAGATCAAGGGTGTACGTGTGATGAGACTAACAAAGATGGCGGAGTGCACACGGGGTGATTTATTAACTGGTGCCGTGTCACCGAGCTAACAAGTGTGGCCAGTAACCAGCGATCATCAGGCATCCAATCCCCCGTTTATCGCCCGGCAGATCGATGGCCGCCCGGGCGTGCGGCGCGTCGCGGGCCGGGCAAGCGCGGCCAGGCGTCGGTCGGAACCCGGGCCTGCGTCTGCGACGCTGGCCCGGGTTGCGACCGACCCCTGGCACCTCTCCCCTCTTTCCGGGGGCCGTCAGTCTCACTCGATCATCGGCGTTTCCAGGGGAACCCCGAAAAAGTTGAGCCCGGGTTTCCAGGGGGCGTCCGGCGGCGACGGATTCGCAGTGCTAATCAAGAAAAACACTGGTTTATTCGGCGTTTAGAGGCTGCGGACATGACAGAAGCAAATAGTGCGGGGCGCATGCCGGCGCGAGGTGACGGATGAGACGTGTTTTACCTCCGAGGCTAAACACTGCAGCCACTAAATCAACACTTGGTTGACTGATCCCGCGGGGAAAGGCCAATTCTTTATGCGGATGGCCCTCTCGGCCGCACACGTAACTGTTCTTCCAACAATGACTGATTAGCGGTTTACACAGCTGTTTGGGCTCCAGGTCAACGCGTGTCACACCGAAGCCTGTACTCTTTTTGAGAATGATCTAATCTATCCAATCTATACTATATATGTAAATCTTACATTGTGCATGTTTGAAATGAAATGAATCGGGCTTTAGGCCACCTTTGTGCACATATAGGCTAAACTGGGTCAGGAGAACCTCCTGAGGATGGTGAGATGATTGAGATGACACTGTCCTCCAGACACAGGATTCGAAATTCGAGCCCTGGTGGTCTGAGGCCGAGCACGCTACCTCTCGGTCACGGAGGCTCCCCGCAATACTGACTTTCACACGTGGATGGGGAAGAAACATTTTTGTTTCTTTCAAACCGCCGAGTCCGGGAACCGAACCCCGAACTCTGGCGTGAAAGGCAGCGGTGCTAACCACTACCCTAGGGCCCCCGCCCTGTGCATGTTTGAGAAACCAACCTATTACGTGTTTTTTTTAATGTGTAACTTACGTGAATCAGACTGATTGCAACCGTCTATAAACAAATATCATTAATACATCAGTATACTTCCGAAAATATATAAAAAAAATATTGTTCAAGATGAAAGGTGCGAGCGTCAACCATGCATTAATCCCTCTATAAGCTCCGTCTTATTTATAATCCGTAACATGTTGCAATCTCACGTTCTATAAGGTTTCATATGATATTATCATACTTCAACATTTGATAAAAGCAAGTCATGCTCATCCATTGAACGTGAGAGTAGGAATTGCGGCAGTTATTCGCATCATTCAGAATAATTATGGATACTTGTCAAATCGATGTTGGTCATGCATATTACTATTGTAACATTACAATTAAGTGTAAAGGTTCATAGATTAAACTGACATTGAATGATTTAGAATTTATAGATTGGGTTGACGGATAAACCGTGGTTGCTTTCGTTTAAAAATTATGTTTGGCATTGACGCTTGACAATAATATATACAATTGGCGCTATATCTTTGACAATAAATGTTTGATAATTTTGCGTTTGAAATTTGACTTTATCCCAACACATTGACAGAAAGTTTTGGAGAATTCAACATTGGGGCGATGTTGCGAATTTAGCTGGCTAGGTGGGAAGAACCTGTTAGACACGGTGATAACGAGTTTTTTTGATATATGGAGTCACCTTTGTCTGTTCCGCTTTCACACGAAAACCCAACACCTGTTTTATCATTCCATATAAAACAATTTGCGAGGTTTGGAATTACCAAGGGTTCACATTGCCCTGCAAACACGAGACAATGACCCAGTGTTGTTCTAATGCTGACCCCCCGTCTTTGATGGTGGGACAGCATTAAACCAACACTGGGTCTGAATCAGACAAATAATCGATGAGTGCAAGTTTTGTTCAGTGTAAACAAGTAACCAGACATAATCAATCAGTGATTTTAAGCGGAGATACTCGATCTTTTTTCCAATTTTTACATCAATCCTTCATCCCAGCGGGCTCCCCGTATTCAGTGCATCAATTTGTCAAAGGTATCGGGTGTGCATCACTAACTGTACGTTCGGTATAGAACTACATTTGAATGTCTTCCGCATTCAATGCGTAAGCCACGCGTGAGCAATTCATATATTTCTTACGCGATACATTCCACAATGCAACAAAAACGTTAACATTAGATCAGTTTCGTTTAGCGTATAGCGATCATGATATTACATAGGGGACCACCTCGCTAATGGGACCGCTTTTGCTAAGTCCCTTGGGTGGTCCGTTTAGCGAGGTTCTACTGTATATACAAATGATTAACACATAGATAGATAGATATTTTATTGTCAAAAATAACAAAATCTTCTTTTTTGTCATAGTAATATAATTATGGACATGCATATTATTCAATAGAGTAAAATCACACGAGAATATACACGTTATCACATACATATTTAAAATCTTAAGTGGCATTGTCATAATAAAACAGTGGATATTTAAAAAATATAAATAATGACTACAAAAATCGAATGAAATGACATCAACAATATATGAAGATTTATAATCCATAATTACTAGACTGGCATATCCAGTCTTGGCAAATATGGTTAATATCGCGTGATATATTATCAATACAATATCACCCTGGAAATATGTGTGTGATATAACGATATATTTTTTAAAACTTCGTTCAAACTATTCGAGACAAATTGGTTATGATGATTTTGTCATGTGTAGATCGAACAGTTTTTATTATTCCTATCTGAGAGGACGGATAGGTACATGTACATGTCGATCCTTGTTTCCTATACTTAATTACATTCCCGGTATGATAATTAAAAGTAAGTTTGAATCTGCCTTTTGATTCACCTGCTGAGAATCAAATGTCAGATTAAAACTTTATTTGAACTCGACATTTTGACAAATCTATTTGATGGTGGAGCTGAGCTTTTTTCCTGATATATATATATATGATAATAGTAGTGTCCTGTAGAACATCAATCAATCCACTAAAATGTAATTCAAAATAAACTACTAACATGTCTCTGGATTAATCGGAGTAGGGTGATAATCTATAATCATATTTTAAATAAAATCGATATAATAATAATAATATATTATTAATATATCGATAAATGTAATCCTTTTGCAATTCTAAGAATAAAAAGTTTTATTCCAACAACGCGTTCAAAACTACAACGCGTTCAAAACTGCCTTGCAAGAGCGGTAACCAAGGCCCCACGATTTAGTCGTTCCGCTCCAATTTTAAAACGATTACATTGGCTTCCTGTCATGTTTTCATTTGAAAATAGGCGCAATAACTTTCCGAACCCTAAAAGACAACCAACCTGCATATCTGTCTGACTTGCTTGTTCGGCCGAAATGCTCAAAATATCTACGCTCCACAAATTCAAGTAGATTTGTTGCTCCTCGTATAACGACTAAGACTGGTGCAAGAGCTTTCTCTATATCTGGTCCAGCCTTATGGAACGCCCCGCATGTGCCAATACGTAATGCCGAAACAATCTTAAAATTCCGGGAATTGCTTCAATCTCACATATTTGACCTGGCTTTCCCACCCTAGTCCCTCACAAGGCCGGCTCCTTCTTGACGAACCTGACGAAGCTTGGTCCACTGAGGATATAGGCGCTATAGAAGTTTTATTTATTGATTGATTGAACATATTCAAATTCACTTTGCTATGATTACACCATACAATTTCTTCTGGTTTAACCCTGTATCTGCACATTGTAAACTATAATGACTGGGAAAATGAGTAAACGAACGAATGAATGAATGAATAAATGAATAGATGTATAAATGAATTATTTAATACACAATGACTGAATATTTAAATGAATGAACAAATGCATGAAAGAATGAATGAATAAATGAATGAATGCATGATTGGATTATTGAGTGAAAGAATGAATTAATAAATGAATGAATGAATGAATGAATGAATGAATGAATGAATAAATGAATGAATAAATGAATGAATGAATGAATGAATGAATGAATGAATGAATGAATGAATGAATGAATGAATGAATGAATGAATGAATGAATGAATAAATGAATGAATGAACAAATGAATGAATGAATGAATGAATGAATAAATGAATAAATAAATAAATAAATAAATACATAAATAAATGAATGAATGAATGAATGAATGAATGAATGAATGAATGAATGAATGAATGAATGAATGAATGAATGAATGAATGAATGAATGAATGGACGAATGAATGAATGAATGAATGAATGAATGAATGAATAAATGAATGAATGAATGAATGAATGAATGAATGAATGAATGAATGAATGAATGAATGATATACCTTGGTTTTAACATGATTAAAGCGAACACTTGGAATACAAAATGGTGATTTGAGTCTGCTGGACACGTAGGCCTAACTTAGACGTACAATTGTATAATAAATACGAAAAAAAACATTATAGTCATACACGTTACAATATCTCACGCGCCCACTGCACTGTACTCGAGGATATGTGGGACTTCAAATTCTGAAACAGGTTATTCCATCTGTCATGTTTATTCATGTGTCTTGGGAAGACAGAGCGGTGGTCATTGTATATACGGGGCAGTGGGACAAAAAAAAATATATATAATAATGTACCGTCCTGAATACTGTCGCACAGGCAGACAGAAGTAGCTGCCTACTTTTCTGCTTGTCTTAGCTTTGCTTTTTAAACAACAGTAGCTGCTTACTGTATGTATGTGCGCGGCAATAGACCCGATAAATTATAGATATGTCAGCTTCGTAATAAAAACTGAATCTTGCGCGAGTAAACTACGTACGTCTTCACATGTACGTATATCATCCGTATGTCATCCGTGTTCGTAGTCGTACGCATATCTCACGCTCGTTACACATAGCAACTGTGAAATATACTGACGGAATGCGGATGCAGATGATTATATGGATGACGGATACGGATACGCATATGTATACGGCTGCGTATACATGAACATGATCCGTGTGTTTTATTAACAGTATGAAATGACTACCTATAGATCTCTAAATGAACGCGGAAATGAAGAATGACATAATGTACATGTAGGTAAGCATAGGAACGTAATCTAAAAAGGCGTTCTGCTGCGCGTATTGTGTAATCATCATTGCTTGCTGCGTATTGCGTACACTTTTAGAACAAAATGCTCTTGAAAGTTATTTTCCATATAGACAGGGCAATATTGTTGGTTGAAAATGATTTGCAACCGTGACCAGGCTATCTTCGATTTGACTAAGTTGTAAGGATTTAGGGCATTACATTTCACTGCTTTGTAGACAAATAATTCATTTATCGGGATGATGGCACGTCTCGTACTTTTTGATTAACCCTTTAAGCGCTAAGTACGACAATAATCGTTTTAATCCGTGTTATAATCGATTCAAACACGGTCATTGGGAATCACATCCCAGCAAACAAAAACATTTGTATAACATTTATACAATGTTGGGCCAACGTCGAAGACGTTGGTCCGGCGTAGTATAAATGTTATGCAAATGTTTTGTGTTTGCTGGGATGCGTGTTTACATATCAGTATTTGCAAATTGTTGGTAACAAACTAAACAAAGATGAATAGTTTTTATTCATTTAAGGTGGGTGAATTTGTTTTTTAATGAACGCTTTAGAGATCAGGATAGGTGTGTGTACGTATGATCTGTATGTCATCCGTGTACGTGTCTAAATCCGCATGTCGTCTGTATATTTCAGAATCGCTACATGTAGCTATCGTGAAATAGGCGGACGACTGCGGATACGGATGACATACGGATGACATACGTATACGCGGAGACGTGATTTATAGCATAACTAAGCCCTACACTGTTATTACGAATAAATGACATACGCGGAGAACGTCTTTATGCGTCATAATGTGACGTCTAGAGACGTCAGATTCTGACGTATAAAGACGGTCCCCGCACTGAAAGGGTTGAACATGCAAAGCCCAGCTGCAATATATTTAGTTTGTACCTGGTGATCAAATGTTATATATATATATAGCACTCCGTGGGTTAAAACAATAATACCAATTACTAATCCTCATACAAATTACCAACTCAAATGACGAAAAGTAGCCTATTTCTATGTATAAAAATTGACTCAAAGCTTTGATCTTTTAAACCATCACGATGCATTATCCATCAAAGGATAATTGTACATTTCTGAAGAATGACTCAATTTCCTACATCTATGAGCTTTAGAACTACTTTAATAAAAACAAACGAAGATGATAATGTTAAATTCAGGCTTGAAATGGTTAAGTATGGGCGTAGCAACACTAGGGTTAATGGGAAGACCAGGCAACGCAGAACAGACTTAAAAATAGACACAAGCTGGTACAAACCATCGTGGTATATCTGTCAAGATATACAGAAATACAATATGATGAAGAAGTATAACTAATATTTAGTGATACTGATAAAAAAAACGCACGAAGTGCCATGGCATGCTGCTACATGTAGCATGTGTATATTCAGTTGTTGTTAGCAAGTAGTACACAGACCACTTGATGTAATTCTAAAATTATGAATAAACTCACAATCGCGACACACATTCTCAGCCTAATTAAATAAATGAAACCGCTTCGTCTACTTCATCTCTCTAAAAGTTATGAACTTTCATCAGTGATATTTAATGGGAATGTTGAAATCTACGCTGTGAGTGTTACTGCTGATTTTGTTTGTTTGATTGCTTGTGTTTTTCTTTGCGTTGGTATTATTAGCCCTTGTCCTCCTGATTATTACCAGTCGGTACTTGTTTATTCTTTTAACACCTTAACCGCTGGTACTGACCTTTCATTTTATTAGCACATTAAGTATCTCATTTCAAACATGTTAAAGAGAAAAGGTGACATCAATCGGGAAGACATAAAAAGTGTTGACCTCCCTTGACAAATCTGAATAATTTTCACTCACTTGAAGTTGTGGATCGCGTCAGCGCAGACACAACTTCAAGTGGGTGGAAATCACAATTGAAACACATTTTCCCGAGAAACGGACATTCCCAAAAAATGTTGTCTAAAGAAATGAAACATCTCCCACAACTACTACGTTGATGTCAGTAGACATGTCTTAGGCATAATCGTGTTAAAACTTGTTTATATTAACCCTATAAACCCTCGCGATGCATCAAAGCATCATTTTGCATCTCTGCATGATAATGACTTAATTAAGCGTTAAAACATAGTATATTATCCGGTCCAGGAGTACACGAATTAACCTTTGGGGCGCTAAATTTAAAATTAACATTGCCACACATATCAAGCTGTATCTCGCTACCGCGACTCGCAACTTCAAGTGAGTGAACGTTGCTAATTGTTTTTTTTTTAGACTACCGTATTTGCTGGCCTATAAGTCGCACTGGAGTATAAGTCACACTAGGCTCAAGATTAGGCTCGAACCATAGACAGGTCGCACCGGCAGATATGACGCACCAGGCTCAGAGACAGGTCTGACGATATTCAAGTGCCAGGTGTCAGTACATTGGCGTTTATAGCAAGAGAAGATGACAGAGTCAATGCTATTTAATAGCCTGGTAGACCGATATTAAAAGTCTATAATAAAAGTGTTTAATATATTGTTCAATGTACGTGAACATAAAATTTAGTAATTTATTCGAAATTATTTCAATGCCATGTATGAAAGACAGACGCCATTGTTTTCTTTTCTACCTCATTAGAGAGCTCCCACTTCCGTAACTGACCCACACTCACCAGGTGGCGATGTCGATGAAGGGCATTGATTCAGGTTATAGCCCAGTGAAAACAAATTAATAATAACAACAACTTGTAGCGTATGTTTTTCGGCGATTTCTCAGTCAATTCACAACCGATTTTCATGACATTTAACAAGGGCTATTATCGAGCTCCCTGCCGAACACTGAGAAATTTTCATTGATAAATATTGTATAGTTTAAAAGTTAGACCATCTGGCATGTAATGCAATTCATGGCCTAAAACTGATTTTAACTTAAACAGTTTATTGGGTTTATAGAGGGACGTCGTAATTAGAAATTCATGCTACTATATGTCGAATGGTCTAACTTTTGAGCTATAGATTATTTTGTCATGAAAATTTCATGCTATTTGGCGGGGGACCCGCTACAGGTTAATGTGACTTCCTCTATACTCTATAGATGTGTTTATGCGGTAAATTGCTTGCGATTGTCTCGCCCCCTAGCGAATGCTGACGATACTGTGACCGGATGCAGAGAAAAATAGCTGACATACAAATGCAATCATAACAAACAAACAGTCACGATCTTTTACTAAAACATTCTATCTTACCCAATTTATCATAAATTAAATACATAGTTTTTAAGCATTATGCATGCTAATCAATATTAAACTAAATAACAGTCCCAAATAGTATTAAAACTGACATACAATGGCCTCAAACGATGATATGACGTTAGCGGTTCATGAAGGCAATCGCGTCATTACGTGACAGAGGTTAGAGGCCACTTTAGATTTTTTCCAGCTGTCCTCGGCCGAGTTGAAAACCATAGAAAGGTCGCACCGGAGCATAAGTCGCACCAGCCTTTAAATGTGGTTTTAAAATAACCCGGAAAATACGGTACACATTTACAAATCTGAATGTTTAAACACAAATTTTGCTCCAAATGACATTGATTTAATCGGTTAATAAGGCGAGTTAAAAACGACTTTAGTCGTTATTTGCGGGTAAATGATTAGCACGGTTCGACAGCGGGGGCCCTGGTGCAGTGGTTAAAGCTGTTTCCTTCAAGTCGGAGATTTCGTGGTTCTTCGTCCGCTCTGGCATTCAAGTATCAAAGAAACATCATGTTTTTTCCCCGTTCACTCGCAATGGTTCAATATTGTGGGGAATTTCAGTGACCGAGAGGAAGCGTGCGCGAATTTCGAATCCTGTTCCTGGAGGGCAGTGCCATCTCACCAGCCTCAGGAAGCTCTCCTGGCCCAGTGTAGCCAGTATGTGCACACAGTTGACATAAAACCCTATTTATTTTATTTTATTTAGCATAGTTTAATGATCAGCATTAACAATGACAATATAATTTTTTTTGTAATAGATAATCATAATAAGCTGTCAGTATTTTAGAAATTTAACTTTTTTATTATTTAAAATTAGTAACGATGCTATGGTCGTAGGGTATATCAGCTATAACAGTCGGTACTATTGGCCTTAGTGTTTATCTGAACATTGCCACCTTATAAACCAAAATGCAGTAAAACTACTTGCTTTTCAAAAAAGCTGCTACTAACTTTTGACTTTACAGAGCAGATTATACTAGTACACTGCTGATATCCCCAAACACCGTAACATGATAAAACCTTACAACGCTTTTTGCATACACCATGGCGACCAAAGGGTTATTTTTGATTTTTCAAATCATCATACATTTCTTATTTAGCTTCTCCCGCTGTTATTGTTGATCAAGTGAAGACCAATTATCATGATATCGGCCTCGACATTTTTCACAGCTAAGAATGTAGAACTCCTCAGGCTCTATCCTATACGTAAACAAGAGACCTTGGCGCCATGACGTTACGTCCACGACGCGGGCTCGCCCTTGAGGGACACCGTGTTTGCTTGGGAAATAGCGGTGTCTGTGAATGTCCAGATGCTAAAATAACACATCAGAGTAGCATTAGTGAAGAAATTCCGGACGAACACTCTCTGTCATTATATATTAGGTATGGTCTGTCAAAACCAATGACGCTTGCATTCTGGAACGGATTAGTTATAGTATTTGATCAGATATAAAATCAATCCCTAGGCCAAGTTATGATAATATGGTGATGTTATTTGAAATATGTGTATAGAATAGTTGAATTATTATCATAATACGCCAGAAAAGTATATCACTGTTAATAGTAAGTCGAATCAAAATACATGTCGTAGATAAATTATGTTGTTTTTAGTTATAAATAATTTGTATTACTATCCTGATAGCTTAGGAACATTAGTCTGATAATACACTGCTGGGTGGAATAAATTCGCAACAAGCTGAGTTTTTCAGGATCCACTTAGATAATATTCCCGAAAAACAAATTAAAAGTCCTCAAGAATCCCAGTCCGGGAAAGTACTAAAATTCAAGGTGGCTGCCAAAATGCAGTTTGAATGAGCAGACCTTTTTAAATACATGCATATTTGCATGTGCATGATCTCATTGGCGGCACAAAATATGCTAATTACGTATATGTGTCGGTGTGAATTAAGTAGAGAGTCGTAATATATTTGTTTCTGTTTTAAATAAGTTAAAATTCAAGATGGCCACCAAAATGCAGTTTCGAATGAGCAGAACTTGTTTGATACATACATATTTTTAAGTGGATGGTCTCATTCGTGGCACAAATATCATTGTCATTGTTATTGAAGAAGTATTATAGTTGAAGAAACAATTTTTTTCAGTGAGTTGATCGCAAGTAAAATTGCTTCTGTAATGGCCACTTTCATATCAAATTGATAAAACTGACATCGAGTGCAGAAATAAGTAATTGGGGCCATGCATATCCCACATCCCTGGATTGACCTTTTCTGAGAAACACTATCTTTTATATAGAGTACTTCTACTAATCATCGAGTGCTTTGAATTAAATTATCCTGGAAATGATTCCTGAATATATCATATAAATGATTCCTCTGCCTATACCCAGTAAAAACGAGATCTTGGACATATGATGGAGTGATATTCCATACTATATTAGATATACCATCTCACTTGCACAAACTATCTGCTGTCATGGAAACAAATAGGTCTATCTCAGTATTTTCAATTTAAGACAGATTATAAATATCATTTGTTTCGGTCATGTGTCGGTCATGAAGTGCTTGGACAAACAGCAATGTATAAATCTAAATCATATGAAGTCCGAATCATTGCAATCTAGCTGTTAAAATAATATCGATAGGGTAAAACAAATCATTTTTATGTCAAAGAATATCCCATTTTATCTTTCTTACAATATGAGCTAATGCGATTCTAATCTGGTAGGACATTATACATTTCAATCATAGATAGTCAAAGTGGCGCAAAAAGAAAATACCTGTGTGAACTCTGGTGGGATGTTTTGCTGTTTACCGTTGTCATCGAGGGTTTTTGGACTTCGTTGGACCAGCGGTCGACACCGTTTATAGCCCTTCTCTCATATATTTGTGCTGTTGCCATGCCTTTCAATGGCTTATGTTCCTGCGTCCTAGCTGCGTTATTAGGACTGTTACGAGTTGGCCCTGGCGGCTTGCGCTTTAATATAAGTGGGCGTTGACTCCCGCTACTTTCCAACATTAGTGTGTGCTGGTCATAGACGCGTTCTGACATTAGTGGGTTTTGACTCTATCTGCGTTCTGACGTTAGTGGATGTTGTCTCTAGCTGTGTTTTGACTTCTAGTGAGTGATGGCTATAGCTGCGTTTGGACATTAGTGGGTGTTGGCCATAGGGTCTGCGCTCTGATATTAGTGGTTGTTGGCTCTAGCTGCGTTTTGACATTAGTGTGTGTTAACCATAGAGTCTGCGTTTGGACATTAGTGGGTGTTGGCTCTAGCCGCGTTTTGACATTAGTGTGTGGTAGCCATAGCTGCGTTCTGACAATAGTAGGTGTTGGCTCTAGCTGCGTTTTGACATTGCTGGGTGTTGGCCCTAACTGCGTTTTGATATGTATGGGTGTTGACTCCAGCTGCGTTTTAAAATTAGCGAGCATTGGCCCTAGCTGCGTTCTGATATTAGTGGCTGTTGGCCCTAGCTGCGTTCTGATATTAGGAGGGTGTTTGCCTTAGCTGCGTTCTGACACTAGTGGGTATTGTCTCTAGCTGCGTTCCGATATTAAGAGGTGTTGGCCCTATCTGCGTTTTGACATTAGTTGGTGTTGACTCTAGCTGCGTTTTAAAATGAGTGGGTCATGGCCCTAGCTGCGCTTTGACATTAGTGGGTCATGGTCCTAGCTGCGTTTTGACATCCGTGGGTTTTGGCTCTAGCTGCATTTTGACATTAGTGGGTGTTGGCTCTAGCTGCGTTCCAATATTAGCTGGCTTTGGCCCTCGCTGCGTTCTTGCATTAGTGTGTGTTGTCTCTAGCGATGTTTTGAAATTAATGGGTGTTGCCTCTAGCTGTGTTCTGACATTAGTGGTTGTTGACTCCAGCTGCTTTGTGACATTAGTGGCTATTGACTCTAGCAGTGCTCTAGCATTAGTGAGTGATGGTCCTAGCTGAGTTCTGCCTTTTGTGGGTGTTTACTCCAGTTGCATTTTGACATTAGTGGGTGTTAATTCTAGCATTGCTCTAATATTAGTGGCTGATGGCCCTAGCTGTGTTCTGGCATTAGTCTGTTTTTGCTCTGGCTGCGTTCTGACATTAGTGAGTGCTGGTTCTAGCTGAAATACCATGTTTTTTTGAGTTTTTTGTAATATTTCTGAAAATAAAAAGAGTGATAATTATAGCTTACACATTTACAAAAAGTGTTGAAATTGTATTTATTTTATAGGTTTCTACGCTTTCCAGGCTGTGTTCTTGTTACTATTTATATTTAATTTGATTATGTAGTTACTTTATCTCTGGTTTCGACATATATTATGTATGTTATGCTTTTTATGCTTATGTTTTTGTATATAGATGTATAATATGAATATTTTTGCTGCCTAGCTTGCTGAGGTTTCCATAGGCCTGCTCTAGCGCAGCACAACCAATGTTGGACATAATAGTATATTGATATAATGCTATGATTTATATCTGTTTTGTATTGGTCAAAAGCTAAACAAAATATTACTAGGTGTTGACTTTAACTGCGTTCTGACATTAGTGGGTGTTGGTCGTAGCTCCGTTTTGACATCAGTGGGTGTTGATTCGAGCTGTGTTCTGACATTAGTGGGCGTTGGCTCCAGCTGCGTTCTAACGGTGCGTGTTGACCCCAGCTGCATTTTGACATTAGTGGGCGCTAGTCCTATTTTTTTAAATATTCGTGGATGTTTCTCGTAGCTGGCTTTTAACATTATTTGGCGTTTGTCCTAGTTGCGTTGTATGGTAGTGGATTTCCCATGTAGCTGCGTTTTGACATTATTGGGCGATTATCATAGCGTTTTAAACTATTAGTGGTCGGGTCTCGTAGCTGCATTTTGACATTATTGGGCAGCTGTCCTAGTTTAGTTTATTTTTGTGAACGTTTTTCGTAGCGGTGTTTTGATAATAGTGGAAATAATTTGGTTCTAGCTGCGTTTTGACCTTAGTTGACTTAACCCCTGTACCTGCCTTTGTTTTCTCACTCGTGGGTCTGAGGTGCATTTTTCATCAGCTGATTAGCTTTTTTTTCACCGGTGGACGTTTGTTATAGCCGCATGCGGTTTCTTTATTGTGAACATATACTGTTATATTATCACCATCTGTGTTGTATCACTTGTGTACGTGTTTTTGTGATTAAAGTTGGTGGACTTTGCTTTTGGCTGCGTTCTTTCACTGGTTTGCGCTGGCCCAATACTTTCTTCCACTTCTTCTTGGAGCGTTGTGGTACCGTATGCAATGAGCCTCGAATGTTTACCGCTCCGAAATTTGTCGATGAGGGTTGTAGCTGTTTTTTTCACATTAGTGGGCGCTGAATATAGCTGCGTTTTGGCTCTATAGAGTGTAGGCGTAGATACTTGCTGCGTTTTAACATTATAGTGGGCGTTGGCTCTAACTGCTTTTTGTATTGGTAGAAACTGGATACTTTCACTTGTGACCGTTGGTTTTAAACTCATGTCTAGCAAGATACGAATATCTACGAATTGATTCGTACAGTGTGTGTCGTACGTGGCGGTTCGGAAGGGTACGGGACGGTACGGGAAGATACGGGACATGTTCTAGCATGATAGAACACCGAGCCCCCCCCCCCCCCTCTCCCGTACCACTCCTTTCTATACCTCAGTCTGTCTAGCAGGATACGAATTACTACGAATGGCCTTCCCGACTCTATTCGGAAAAAAATGGTGAGCTTGATTGGTACGATGTGTATGATGCGTGGCGGTTTGGAAGGGTACGGAACGGTATACGGGAGGGTTCGGGGATTTTTTACCCCCCTCCCTCCACCCCGAACCACTCCATTCGGCTTGTACGGATTAGATACGTAATTATTACGTAGCTAGCACTTCGTTGGAATCAGTAGAAGTCTACACGTGTGCCGCAATATATGTATGCATGACATTCAACCGTATATGACTGTGTATGGCATCTGAACTGTACGATTAACGTTTACAATTAAAAATTGAAAAATTGTGTGAGGATCGGCTAATTCGGCGACTTTTATTGTCATTTTTCGGATTATTCAGGGTCCCTAACAGTACGTTTTGTGCCGGAGGTACTATATGGTAAGTAATGTGGTTCGTATGACACGTAATGGATTTGTATCGAACGTATCGCTGTTCGTCAGCCACGGCTCGTGGTGGGATTATACGTCTATTTGGATTATAACACGCATAACGCCGTACATATAGTACAGTAAATGTATTCGTGAGGTTTGGCCCGAACGGCATAGATATGTGATGATGCGGGTGTAGTTTAACCAAGCCACATCGCGATGAATGGGGCACACGATCCGAATGAAAAAATTCCAAAACCATACGCACAACTTCATACTTTTACTCCGTATCAGCCATTCGTGGCGGTTCGGGGCGGATATGCGTATACTTGCAGACTGGCACCCGAACCGCTGCCGTACCTTACGAAAGTACTCCCGCATCACTACATCCATGGCATATGGGCCAAACCTTACAAATAAATTTGCCGTACCTATATTACGCATGCCTTATATCATGTTTACGTACCAGCCTACACAGTTGAACTATACAATATTAATGGCGATATACGCACGCTACGATCAAAGTAAACGTGCTATCCAAACACGAGCCGATCGGTCAAATGGCGATACGATCGACGCGAATCCATTACGTATCATATACGTACTATACCTTACGTATACCATCCAGTACCATCCGTACGAAACGTACTACCAAAGACCCTGAACAATCAGAGAAATGGCTATTCGAGTATAAAGATCGCCGAATCAGCCATTTCTCACCTTATTTTCTGATTGTGGTGAAAAATGACATACAAGTTGACCAGATAAACATAAATAGGATGGTAGGCCCTATGTTTTTCGATTTGGGTCGTCTATATTGCAGTTCGCTTCGTGCGTATCCCACACAGTTCTGGATGGTATGTAAAGATTCGTATGTCATTGTATTACGAACTGTACGTTCTGATTCAGAATGCCCAGCATAGAAATCGAGTCAGTACATTTTGTGTTTGTGCATATGTTTTGGACTGCAATTCAGCTGGTCCGGCTCATACGTAAACGTAACATGTAAAAAAATGGCCCGAACCCTCCCGTACCTTCTCGTACCCCTCCAAACCGCCACGCGCCATACACACGGTACGAATCAAAACCACCGAATTGTTCCGTTCGGCTTGGTTAGACTGCGTTCTATCATCTTTCTTGTGGGCATTTGTCCAAGCTGTCAGGTGGGCCCTTGCAAAATGATACAACGACCCAATGTTAGTTCATTGTCGAGCCAGCATCGTAGACGGTGGCGTAGCTTTAAACCATCATTTGGTCAGAGTCTCGTCTCGTCCGGGAAGTATTCTACAGCCGAGTAAAGGCCCATAGCTGAACCAATGTTTACCAGAGACAAAGTCCTCTTGTTCCTTCAGATGAAATGCACCCCTGTAACCAATATGGCGGGCACGAAGTGCTGGCTCAGAAGGAAGGGTGCTTGACAGCCATCCTTATCGGGGGTCCGCCTGGATTTGGATCTCGATCCGATGCTAATTTAATGCTGGCGCAGCGTCTACGACGCTGTGCCAGCATTGAATAAGCATCGGCGAAGCACCTCGTGCTGCCTCGGTACATTCTATCTGGAATTAGAAACCGGATTCCAGCGTCCCCGTCGATTACCTCTCAGTGTGAGGAGTCTCGTTGCCGGGATCGCTTTATTAACTTGCCGACATGGACTCCGCCTGAACGCGTCACAATTGACCCGGGCGACAAAGCAAACTCGCGGCATAATTGAAAATGATCGGCGCTAATGCGGGGGTGACACGTGTAAGACAAGGACGACTGTGGACGGCGTTTATCATTCATGTCATTCGTCGCCAGCCTCCATTCTCCCCTCATCTCTGTCTTTGTCAGAGGGGTAGAAATCTACCAAGTTCTGCCTCGGTATTCTCAAAACGACTGACCTAGATGGTTGGCCTGCGTATGGTCGAAAGGACGTCTCGACCAATCAGATGCCTGATACATGGGTCAAATATTGTGATGACACCAATCTAGAATGATATGATCGGCACTGAACCGACATTGTTCCTATTTTCATAATCATTTTGCACAACTATGGTTGTTTTTGTTGGAAAAGGATGACAGGCATTATTTGTTTCTATTGTATATATTTGTTTTTGACACAGAAACTGTTTGGTGATTTTCATAAAAATAATTATTTTTGTCATTTTTTGTGTTAATTTATATTGTGTATCGGCGCTGGCGCTGTTTCAGGTTATTAGAATGTATATATATTCGATACAGAACTCGCTACATATAGATGCCAGAGGCACTGTCATGTTATCATCAATCGTTTTTATCTGAATGCCTTAGTGCGGACATAATGACATTATCAATTTGGTCTTTTTTACTTTATCATTTTTACTGTTCAAGATATGATATTATTTTAGTCTGAATTGTCATTTAAATGGCCATACTGGCCGAAAAATGACGTAAAAAAACATTTTACTTTCTTACTCACTAGTAATTTTCACTTAAATTGCCATACTGGCCGAAAAGTGAAGTAAAAAAGACATTACTTACTTACTTACCATCCGACAACCTCTGGGCCATCAACTTTGATAAACTCCTACCACTTTATGACCCTGTCAGACGGATTGTTTTCCACCATGCAGCTAGTAAAATATGTAGATTTGAACACATATTTTGGTTCCAACTTTGGAAAATGTATCTGCTGTGTTTATTGTATTAAATTTCGATTGTTGTGCGGATTTTCGAAATAAATCATTTAATATTCAAAAATGCCTTTAAGAAGATAAGCGCGGGGATCGATTTTAGACGTCAGAATCAGACGTATGAAGACGTCAGATTCCGACGTCTCGATCGCCGCACTGAAAGAATAAAAATATTTATAATGGTCGTAAACCCATAACATAGATATTTAAATGAAGCACAAAGAGCTAACTAAGACATCTATGATGATTTCAAATTTAAAAGAGCCTTTGGACTCCATGGTTTATGTATTTCAGAGATTTCAGTAATAATCAATGTACCCTGTCACATCATCAAAAACGTCTGATAACATTTATTGTAATCTTTTCTCTGAAGGCGAAGGCTAGACGTGCAGAAAATGAAATAACATTGTCCGATGTTGAGGACAGTTTAGAATGTTAATTAGTTAATGTCTGCCTACTTTGTTTTTCGCTTGATAAATTGAAACTTGACATGGGAAGTTATACACCTGGCTGCCTGCCTCACTTCGCGACAAGTTCGGCCACAGCGGCCGCCATTTTATTTACACTACAAACTAAATACTTGGATGCCATGAAACTAATACTTCTATTTCGAGTGTCAACTAGCTGGCGAAATCTAGTGATTGTATTGGAACAATTCCATTTAAAGATGTGTCAGAGCCTTGTGATGTTATCAGGCTAGGAAAAGTATACATACATGTAGTCTGGAATTGTCAGCCCCAAAAGTTTGCAGTTATATGGTATTTATTATGATTCTACAGCTGATAAATTTTATATATCTCTTTTCCCTCTAAGTAAACACCAATCATTCCACACCAATAACAAGGTCTTTTTTCATTTAATTTGACATATTAATATAATTGCGGCAGTAATTTATATCATAAATTAATGAGCAATTCCCGCGCGGTTTAAATAAAATCTAATGATTTAAAAAAATACATGCACTGAAGTGTAATATTTCAAATCTTCACTTTGATGGTTGAAACCACTTTGTCTTGAATTTTATCTAAAATATGTCACGTGGTGCATAAGTCGACAATGGAGCTTAAAGGATAAACCCTTACGGAGCTGAAATATTTATCTACCAACCGTGGGGACAAACAGGATTTTTTCAATTATTTAAAATCATCACAAATGTCTTAGCGACCTCTTTCCGCTTCGTTTGAGTACCTATGTTATGGGTCTACGGCCATTTTAAATTGTCATTTCTTTCAGTGCGGGGACCGAATTTAGACGTCAGAATCTGACGTCCACAAACGTCATATTCTGACGTCTAATGTCGGTCCTCGCATCGAAAGAGTAAAGACCCTTTTGATAGTCTAGTCTGCCACTCCACGGACCACGATGATTGTCCCATGAATTCATATTGTACGGCTTGTTACGGAGATGGATTGTTCCCTGTTAAAAATATCCAGAACCGCTGCAACACGGAAGTCCTCAGGCGGATCATCCATCATGCCTCTAAGATCAGCGTTTTGTAAGAGCGTTGTTAAAACCCCTTAAGGGCCAATCACGTAAATTATCGTTCTTAGTTTTTTGTTAACACTTTAAGTAACAGTGTTTTTAAAAATAAAAAGTGATGTTGCTTTGATCGGCAGGGATTAAAAACATATGTTCCTCTGGATAGACAGCCTTGAATAAATTGGTAAATGTATTATGATTGTTATATGTAACATTTTTACATTGTTGGGACGAACGTCTCAATATCATTTTGCTATATATTTGAAAAATAGTTGTATAAATCCATCTACATAATTATATGCATGTTTGTATTATTATATCCATTATGTAATCATTGGTACAATATCATTTTCTTCATAATCATTGACCACTTTTCAACCTAAAAAATCTCTTAAAAAGTGGCCATAGTGCTAGTGACATTTTTTGTCCTAGCTATGGTCTCCTGAGAGTTATTTTTACTTTTCGCCTAATTTTGCAATTAATTATGGTTGGTCAAATAAATCGTCTTCTCCTTCTATATTTCAGATCAATAACCCAGTGACGCGATCCACAGCTTCATGTGGGGAAAATTATTCAGATTTGTAAAACTGGAGCTCACGTTTTTATTAGTTCACAGCTATGAAAACTATTTCACACTCAAAACGTCGAACATGATCAGAGTCGTGCTTAGCGCCTGAAAGTTTATTCAAGTCCAGAAAAAAACACAATTATGAAAGTTTTGAATCTTTTTAACCATTGAAGCGCTATATTAAAAATATAATTGTTTGTCCACTTGAAGTTGTGTATCGCTACCGCGATGCACAACGTAATACGTAAATTACGTGATAACTTCGGACCAAACATGTGCAAATTTTGATGTTTGAACACTCATGTTATCCCCAATAATCCTAACATAAGCTAATTAAGATATTTCTAATGAATTCAATTTAAAAAGTCGTTTTTTTTAAACTTTTCCACAATTCAAGAGTGAATGGCGATGGTGCAACAAGGGCACGAAATCACAAATAATTTGCCGATATTACCAATGCGGATTATGCACTACGGTGAAGTCACTACTAACGTTTGATGGATGCAGACAGTTTAATCCACCAGGCTTTTGGCGTTAATTCCCGTAGACCGATATAACTATGTACTTATGACTAAAGGAAAATGATACATGCATAACTAGTATAATACAGCTCATAACGCAATCATGTCATATTTGTTATGCTTCAAAAAAGTAATAGTAATTTAGTTTTATTTCGTTCGCTTCTACTATGAATTATCTATATTTTATAATTAACCGTCTATAATTATGTATCATTTAATATTATACTATGTAATTTTCTTAACTGAGCCTTTCGTATGAGCCTTAGATGAATTACAATAATATTAGGCCCAGATGTATTAAGTTGACAAAAAGTCTTATGGTTTTCTTTATGGTTTTCTTTCTAATTATTTTTTTAAATATTAATATTTCGGTTTGGTCCAGTTTAACCCAAGTATAAATAAACGTGACTCCCATTATTGTAATGGTTAATTGAGTCTCTCAATCCATCAATAATCCATACCGGATCCAGGACTGGGACTCCATGCCTGTTGTTAACCGCTGAACCTCTTCTCGACAAATTGCGACCATTTAGGCGATACATCGGAAGTATCCAGACATGATAAATGTTTGTCCCAGCCTCCCATCAATCATGATCTCAGCAAACACAAAACAATTGTATAACTTTTATACAATGTCGGCCCAACGTCGAAGACATTGTATAAAAGACATTGTATAAAAGTTATAAAAAATGTTTTGTGATTGTGATTGTACACCCTACCTGAAGTTTTATCAACTTGTGTTTTGCAAAGACAAACAGCAGTAGCCGCTTATTTTTCAAGTAAGCAGTTACTGCTGTTTACCTTTGCATTGTTGCTTTGTTGCTTCGTCTCGCTTTGTCTGGCATGCATGGGCTGGATTGTTGTTGTTAAGGACTAGATCAATATGTAAAGAAGTCTAATGCAGAAGCGCATAGGCTTATGTTCAAATAAACACGATAAACGACAATGATTGCAGTGTAATGTATAGTCAATCACACAGACCGCAATATGAGCTTTGGGAAATCACTGTTGAAGCAATTCCACTTTGCGAAACAAAATAAAAAAATCAAGCCAGTCCATGAACTGTGTTTATGAACTGTTCATCAAAACAGTTCATGACAAGTATTTAATATTAATGAGAACTTGATGAACTGATGTTGTTCATGATTTAGTTCATGAAGTTTGTATGGAGAGTTTCATGAACAGTCTATAATTTTCATGAACTTGGTAGGATTAATTCTGTTCATAGCTTGTTCATGAAAGTTCATGAGAAAGTTTCATGAACTTTGATGAAATATTATGAGCTTGATAAGTCTTATTTCGGTTTATGGCTAGTTCATGAAAGTTCATGAGTGACTATTTCGTGAACTGTGATGAATTGTTATGAACTTGATTAGTCTTGACTTACCCTTGTGAATATGGTGTCAACTACGCAATGGCTAATTGATTATTTGATTATTTTAGCAAATTGAAACTTTCTGAGTCAGGTTATCAACCACAAAAAACATAATATTTTATAATAATTGTTCTCATTTTTCTGTTCAGCTCTGTATAGTGCTTTTAGGGGGGATCTCTTTTTTAATTAACAAAATAAAGCTTAAATAGTTTGCTGTGTTTAGATAAGAGGTAACCTTAGCAAAATATAATCCTCAATCAAGATACTATATTATGTATTTTGCAGGTACAAAGACTTAGACTTGGAAGTCAATGAATTTGCATGAACTATTCGTGAACATTCATAAACATCAACATGAACTTAGCTCTTGTTGCTGGCTTATCTTGGTTATGAACCACCTAAGTTCCTGGTCGTTCATGAACAACCCCAATTTCATGATTAAAATTCGAAGAGGTGATTGGTTCGTATCATCAAGGAGGTTATAATAACCTCCTTGATGATACGAACCGATCACCAACGCAGAGCTAAGGTGAGAAATGTAACGTCACTTCACTCTGTTAAGGATGTTATCCCTACACCGCTTAGCGCGACTAAAGTCGTTTTAATCCGTTTTCTTGGAAGACTAAAGCACAGTTACTGGGAACGAAATATGTGTTTAAAACCCACTTGAAGTTGTGGGTCGCGGTAAATGATCGTGACGGTAAATATTCCTCAATGTCGTGGGCCTATTACATGCTAACATATGTTTCTCAAAGATGCATTGAGTATAATATACAGTATACTGGTATATACATTTTCGCTGACTTATCCTTCTCTCTGCAACGGAGAGCAGTCAAGGTGGGGGTCATAACTACAATATATCATTACATCACAATAAGTGTGATGAACTAAAAATGAAATTGAACATTGAAGAAGGTATTCTATATGCTATTATTTACACTAAGTAATCACTTGTTTTTATAGACAATAATTGTGGCAATTTGTTTTATAGCTGTATTTATTCATTGACGATCAGCTAATATAACGCCGTCCTTCAAAATAAAGGCGTTTTTAAATTAATAAGAGTAGAGCGGTTATTTTTAAACTGCCGGACCTCGATAAAAACCCGCCGTTTATCTGAGGCTGAATCCTACCCTGATCAAAAAGATACTACTACTGAACTAATAAAACAATGTAAGATTTATGGATTTCGCCAGTTATCTCGTTTAATTTGTATTCATCTTCAGATGTAAATTGCTGACATATTGTTCAGGTGAATGACCTGCTTCTATACAATAGCTGAGTGCCATATTTTAAGTGATATGCTAACCCTTAGAGTACTGATGTCGACTATAGCAGTGTTCCTGTTAATTCGCGTTAAAAAATGTTTTAAATCCGTTAACCTGATGAACTATGTGACCTAATTTTCAGTCACTTCATATGACATAAAATTTCAATGGAATATCACAGAACTCTTGGAGTTTGATTCTAATTAACTCTTTCAGCCCGGAGACCGTCTTTATACGACAGATTCTGACATCTGAAACGGTCCCCGCATTGAAAGTATTTTAAAAATATACAATGGCCGTACACCCATGACATAGATATTCAAATGAAGCGGAAAGAGCTAACTGAAACATTTATGATGATTTCAAAGGGAAAAAATCCCTTTGGTCTTCGTTGCTTATACAAAAATATTCCAGCGTTCTAAGGGTTAACGTTTTACTGAAATTGATAAAAAATTTGCGTGGAAGACTTAATAATATAACTTATATACATGTATATAGAGTTGTATAAAAGAATGTTCTCAGCATTTGAAGCAGCTTCAAATGAAAAATAAATACTTATTAACAAGTCAGCAGGTCAAAGCTAGAAAGAAACACTTTTAGAATGACGCCATAGCACGAATGTGTTACATGTATATCTATTGACGACAGACTGGAAATCTATACAGAGATACATGCGTCATTAAAGCGAACATATTAATACATTAGTTTTACAGTGTATAATTTAAAGGGACCCCTTGGGATGAGACATTTTCAATGTTGTCAATTTTGAAAATTTAATTTATATGAAGCTATATAGCCTAATGATCTTAACTGAAAATACGAAAAAGTTAAAAAACAATTTTAAAACACCAAAAAAGAGTGAAATAGTTGTATTTCCAGGTCGTATATTGCCATGTAAACAAAACAAGTCAGAAATATTCAGCACTTTACATCACATATTCCCACGTATCAGACGGTAAGATCAAAGCATTCGCAGCTAATTGGTGTCTATAGTCAGGACACCAGAGGACACACCTGCAGTACTGATTGTCTACCCAACGCTGGGCCGATGCCATGAGCATGTGGCCCAATGCTGTGAAAACATTCAATCGTCCTTCCGGTATACAAATAGTTTGTTTGGGTTACTTCTGGTCTCATAGAAATGTTGATTAAAAATATTTGTAAAAATATGAGAATTCTGAAAAAAAAACATGATCCGTGGGATACACTACTTCAGTACGAAATTAAAAACGAAAATTGTTGATCTAATAAAAATCTATAGTGATAAAAATATATAATATACTCATTTTAAGTGGACAGAACGGTATTATTGTTGACAATATTAATATAAACGCAAGATAATATTATATTTTTTGACTGATCATTGGATAAGAAGTGATATATGTTTACCGCTCCTAAAACCAGAGATAAAAAAATTATGTATGATAACTACACTTAAATGTCAAAGTTTATAATGTACATGTTATGTAACTACATACAATATATGAAATACCATAGCACATACCTACATATTATTAGACATAATAATTAGCAAAACAATCAACATTTAGGCTTAAAATATAGTGTTTTATCTCGTACATTATTTTATCTCATACTGGTTTCAATATTGCGAGAGGTCATTTTGATGGAGGACGTATTGTATTTGCTTTCAGTCGTTAGTCCTAGTAGCATTATGCCAAATAATTATGATACTCGTGTTGTATTTTGATATCATTTTAAACTCGCAAATGTCAAGCTTTAGCGTGTTTTCCATTTTCCACGCTGTAATGCTTGCTGTTTTGTTATGTATATCATCGTTGATGGGCCTGTTATGTTGCTGTTGCTGCTGTTATTGCTGTTGTTGCCGCTGATTTTGTGAATGTGGTTGTTTCTCCAGCTGCTTCTAGATGTGTCTCTCTTGTATAGATGATGCTGCTGTTGTTGCTGTGATGGTTGGGTTGTTGTTGTTATTTTGTTGTAGTAGCCGTTGCCCAAAGGCAGTAACTACTGAAACATGCATTTTGACTTTGCAGAGCCGTAGATATGTCACGCCAATGTTGCACGGGTGATGAAAGGGTTACCGCATCCGGTATGATGAAGCGCCAATCACAATGCACTTCATCTCTGTAATTGGTGCCTCTCGCCATTGTTTTATAAGGTTGCTCCATGCTGAGGATAAAATTAATTAATTAATTCTATATTGCCTTCGCTGGTGATGACAGCAAAGGCCAGAAGATGACGGTATATTGCAAAAAAGTCAGGACCCGATGATTAAAGGTGGAGAATAACGCTGACGAAGATCTAAATACCATGGCGTTATTATCGCTAACCGTGCTTACGTCGTTGCTGCTACTCTTGTGCGCTGCCGCGCAATGCTAAAAGGCTGTATCTGCTTACTTGTAAAATAAGCAGATACTGCATTTTGCCTTTGCACGCCAGTGCTCTGCTCTGCAAGGCCACAATGCAGTAACTGTTACTTTAGAAATAAATCAGTTACTGCTTGTCGGCTTTGCTCCTCCTGTTGCTGTTGTTGGTGATGATGTAGTTCCCGCTACGGTTGTTGCAGTGGTGGCATGTGTATGTTTAGCTAATGTTGCGGTTCCTACGGGCTTCTTGATGACCATGTTTCTTTTGCAGTTCTTTATTATCGTTGTTGCTATTGTTGTTGTTGTTGTTGTTGCTGTTCTTGTTGTTTCTGTTATAAAGTTACTATTTATGTACTTAATGATGTCGATGCTCTGCATTGTTGTCAATGCTGTCATTGTTATTGCTGCTGTTGCTCTTGTTATTGTTGCTGTATTTTGTGGTTATTTTTATTTTTTATGTTTTTTATTGTTTTTTCTCGAGATATCATCGTTTGCGATGCCTGCTGTTGTTGGTGCTGTTATTTCTGGTGTTTTCGCTGCTGCTGTGAATGCGATTGTCTCCAGCTGATGTTTTATTTTGTTTTCTTGTGTCGATGTTTCTTGTTATTGCTGTTGTTGTTGCTGCTGTTGTTGCTGTTTATTTGGCTGTTACTGCTTTTGTCATGGTGGTTGTTTCTCCAGCTGTTGTTTTTCTTGTAGCTGCTGTTGTTGTTTCTGTTACTACTGTCGTGGTTGTTGTTTTCTTTTTATTGTTATGGTTGATGTTTTATTGTTGTGGTTGTTACTGTTTTTAGTTGCCGCTGCTGTTGTGAATGTGGTTATTTCTCTATCTGTTTTTGATACTTTTTCTTCTTACTGTTTCTGATGCTGCTGTTGGCGCTGTTGACGGTGTTGAAAATTATTGTAGCTATCACAACGGTTGTTGTTGATAATATTGTCAGAAATTAAGTATTATTATTGCTACAACTGGTGTTTATGATGTGCATATTCTACGAATTCATTGAATATGTACACATATCACCTGGAATCACCACTAAAATGCTAACTATACTGTGATATGCTCTAAACAATAAAGGTTATTTAGAAAGAACCCTTAAGTACAATCACCATGCATTCCCAGGAGAACCCTTGCAGGGTTCTCCTCAGGTTACATGGTGATTGTACTGAAGGGTTCTTTTTAAAGAACCTATTTTGTTTAAAGTGTATTGTTTGGTGTTTCGTGCTCATGCCGATCGCAACTGCTAATAGAACTGAGCTATTTATTTTTCACATCCGCGTAGTTTTTATTTCATGGCAGCTTTTTCCTGTTATTGTAGCGTATGTATTATTTCATTGTGATGATGCCATTATCGAAGTTGCTGCTGTCGCTATAAAACACTTAACATGATCAAGAGTCTTTGTACATAACACTGAAGCATGACTAGTACTACCAACTGGGCACAATGCGTTGCACCAGCGTTAAATCAACGTGATTGAGTAGTTTATGAATATGTTTGTGATCGCATTGCAATTATCCCTGTTTCTGCAATGCCGTCACTTCTCTTAATACTGGTTGTCGTTTTAAACACTGTATGTAGATCTTAAAATTGTTCGCCAGGTACTCTGTCCCCTCAAGTTAAGTGTGTTACAGTATGATACTTAAAATTGTTATTGAAACTTGAAAAGATACAGAGCTCCGATGGCAATATAGCAACATTATTTAACTAGAAGCGCAAAGTTTATTTAAGAATTGATCCAACGTTAATACATAATAGTGTCACTTTCTATAAAAATATACCCCCACCTACTCAGCACCACTCTGTGGCTCAGCGATGTTCAACACTGGTGCAGCAGCGACAACACATATTCTGGAAAAACTTTGAAACAACGACAGGCCAAAAAATATTGTCCGTGCTGCTTAAAAATCCCAGCAAATATGGAGTGTCAGAGCAATGCCCGTGTTGTTTTAAAGCTAGTCCACCGTCTTGGACGTTGGCCCATAATAACGAACTGGGGCTGGCGTCCCCTTCTTGAAGGGATGCCATATTTTTTTCGTGCGAACGTCCCGAAGATGGAAACCCGGACGGAGCCGTGCTTACCCCCGGTGTCATTTAAATCCTTGTGTCGGGATTCAGAGAAGGGTGCTGGTACTTGCCCGGGATGAGTACAGACTGGGATGGTTTACGAGCCCGCCTTCTTGGTAGGGGGGAGCAGCCCGGACGGCTGTGTGGTCAGTTAAGAGGGATGACCGCGGTCAAAGACTTGACTTGGAGGACCGG